>JADLZK010007134.1:0-16497 GCA_015847255.1 Hyparrhenia diplandra | reverse complement strand
ATAACACGCATCTGTAGAAATAAGGCGTTTCTGCACATGAAAAACATCTATATACTAGCAGGTGTCCCCGTGCGAAGCACGGGGCAGGAAACTAGAATTGTAGTACATCATATGATTATATATGGAGCAAAAAAAGATTAGCAAAATTAGATATGAATTTCCAAAGATTTAATGAAGAATACATAAATGGAATAAAAAGCTTGGAAAATATTTCTGGGAATTTGGTAAATGTAGCTGAGGTGAAAATGCTTTGGTAGGTTCTGGGGTGTACCTAGTTTATTTAAAATTTTTGTGGGATTTTTTCTGTTACATGGAAAATGGATTTTCACATTCCTGTGTTCATCAATCGGGTGTACATAGCAATATTCCTATGCTGACGCTGCTGGTCCAGGCGGCAGCACAAGCAGAGGGCAGGGGCGGCGAGCCAGGCTAGCGTGGCTGTGCGTGGGCGAGGCTGGTGGCGGTGCATCAGCGATGCTTGGCATGTGAGGAGCGCGCGCGCAGAAACGGGAGGAGATGGCGAGCGTGGTGGGAGGCTGGTGGCGGCGAGGGGCGAGCGTGGCGTGCCTGCATCGGTGCGGGGCGGCAGGATGGCTCGGCTTACGGCAGCGCGGTGGCAAGGGAGGCTGCGGCATCGGGCGAGCGGGGCTTTGAGGATGCGGGCGCGGCGGCAGCTGGCCACGGCGGCGCCTGGTTGCCGGTCCCGGGCAGTGTGGCGGCCACGGCAGCGCAGCGGCGGATGAGAGTGTCGGGCCGCCGACGGCGGCGGCGAGTACCGACGGGCGGCGGGCGAACTGCGAGGCGACGAAGGCGACGCGCGAGGGGAGGATCTCGGGGCGTAGTGGCGGCGTCTGGGGCGGAGAAGCTTCGCGAGGGAGGAGAGAAGGTACTCGAGGTGGACGGCTGTGATGTCTGAAGGTTGGATCGGATGGTGGATTGGTCACTACAGTTCCGGTACTGTAGCTGGAACAGGAAAATGTGAGGAGGAGGCGCGTACGGACGTCCACAACTTTAAGAGTATTGGTTCGATAAGGGTTGTAGGTCTTACTGCCTATCTATAATAATGATTTGTATGTTTTTTATATTTATTAGACAAAAGTTGTCGGGTACCAAAATTAGGGGTACCCAAACTCAAGCGATAATTCGCGGCAAAAGCCCAGCGACGGGCAGGCCCAACCAACTCCGCCTCGCACGAGCTCAGAGCTCGGCCCACGAGCTAGCTCCGCCTCGCACGAGCTCTTGCCAAATCTAATAGAGCCGATAACTATCCTGTTCATGCTAAGTCATCAAGCAAGCACCAGCCGCATGGTTACTCCGTCGAGACAAACTAAAACACGAACAAAGACTTCCCGTCATCAAGTAGACGCCAGCCGCACGGCCATCCCATCGAGATAAACGAGACTACCTGCTACTAAGCAAACGCCAGCCGCACGGCCATTCCGGCCGGCGTAAAACAGGGTTGTCGGGACTTACGGAGGTCGACGGATCGATGGTTCCTCTCGAAGAACTCGACGACACGACACAAGGACTCGAAGTTGGCACGGGGCCGGTTGATTGTATTGATTGTAGATCCCTATTACAATGGCCGAGGGCTTATATTTATACCCTGGGTGACAATACGAGTCCTAATGACTTACGAAAATAATACATAGATTTTCCTTAAGATACAAGATTTCCTTAAGATGCAAGCTTGAGTCGCAAGTCTTCAAGAATCTTTGTCGACGTGGACATCCTTCCCCGAATCGGGAACCTTCCCCGCTGCTTTATTTACGGTTTTGCCCTTGTATTGCCGACCGCACTCTTTCCCGAATCCTGACAGTTCCCGAATGCCGAATGTGGTTGCCGAATTGATCTCATCTCTCCCGGAATATTTCTATTATTAGCATCTTGCACCGCCCACCTGCCTGTCTGAGATCTTTACCAAAATTTGGTGTTAACATATGCCCCCTCAATTCTGAAGATAAAATACTTTATGTTTATGTGGGGATCACTCCTGCCCCCCCTGGCCTTCGCTCCCTGAGGGGGCGGGAGGGGGCGAGGGCTTCCCACGTGGTGAGTCGAGAACACAAACGGGAGCGGAGCGGCCTCCGGTCCGCTCGACCTTCGCCGGAGTTGCCGAGGGTCGAGGGCGACGGAGGGCGCCCGGCCTCCGGGCGAGGAGGGATAGGACGATGCGTGAGGCGAGGCGTGGGTGTAATAAAAACGAGTAAATGGCACTTAAACCGCCAACAACCGATCCCTTTCCTTTGTGCCCGCATTCGGTATTTATAGGAATTCAAGGGGTCGAGGGGCTGATTTACAATTTGGTACATGGTAGGTAGGAGAACACACGCTTACAACTGGGCCCTTACAAGGGCAAGCTAGTAACTATTCGTACAGGGTCAGTACGGGAAATACACGCATGACTTCTCCCCGCCTGGGGGTGTAGGGTTTCCTCATGCCAGCCGCCGGTTCCGTGCATCTGCGGAGGGGGCGGTTCCGAAGGGACCCCTCCGCCGGCCTTTCCTGTTGCTTGGGTTTGCGCTACTCCCCTGGGAGTCCCCTGGCCGGCCATGCCGTCCCGGCTTCGAATGCCTGCTCCCCGTGCACCTGCGGAGGGGGCGGTTCCGAAGGGACCCCCTCCGCCGGCCCCCTCCCACGGCTTGGGCTCGTTGCTTGGGAGACCCTTCGCCGGCGCTCCCCACGTCCGCGTAGGGGGCCGTCATGCTCCCGGCCGAATGCCTGCTGCCGGGGCCGCCCTCGACGGAGGGGTGACGCCGCCGCTCGTGTCTTAAGCGGAGGGTCCTCCGCTTGCTGATCCCGCAAGACTTCGCAATATGTTAACGGAGATTAGTTCTTGGCCCCCTGTGGTGAGGCCCGCGGGGGCTGCCGGGGGCGGGCGAGGGTCGCCCTCCCCAACAGCAGCCCCTCGAAGGTCCGGGTTCCCTCCGAGGGGGCCAGCAGCGAAAAACGTCCTTTCCGGAGGGTCCCGTGCGGGTGGTGTGCTTGCCGCCCCATGGGCCCTTGCCGGGGCGTCCCCCGGCTGCTCGTGGGCCTCGCGGAGGTGGGCCTCGGCCCTCCCCGCTTCTCCGCCAGCGTTAGGGTTTGGCTGCCCTTGGTCGGATGCTTTGTTGGTTAGTTTGGGAGTGACGCGGATCGGGGTGAACTGCGTTTTGTTTAGGGGTACGGATGCCGTTGGTTTGCCTCGCGTGGGGCGGATCGGAGGGCCTGGCGTTGTTTTGGGATCCGGGCCTTGATCTCCGTTGGCTCGCGGCTGCGTCCCGCCAAGGTCCCCTCCTCCGTCCCCGCTTATAAATACGCACGGGTTGGTGAGATTTAGGGTTTGTGCCCTCCTTTTTGCTTCCACGCTTTCGCTTTCGCCTCCTTTTCACGCTTTTTCTTCTTCGCTGCGCTGTCCTAAGTTCGCCGCTCTTTTAGCGGAGGGTCCCTTTCGCCGCGCGGAGGGTCCATCGATGGCTCGTGCACGGGAGACCATGAGGCCCAAGACCGTCGTTGAGTGCTTCGAGTTCCCTCGAGTAAGAGCACCGACAAGTCCCCGGCGTTCGTATGAGCACGAAGGTTCCACAAGAGGCGTTTCGCGCCGGAGGGCGAGACGGTGCCGCCGCGCGAAGCCCGCGAAGTCATCGTCTTCGAGGAGTTCTTCCACGCGGGGCTCCGCTTCCCCGTGTAATGCAGCTCGTGCTCGGTGCCGCGGAGGTTCAACCTCCGCTTCCATCAACTCACGGCGTCGTGCTTTCCACGCCTGATGACGTATGCTCAGGCGTGCCGCTCCGTCGGGCTGGAGCCGACGGTGGGCGGCTTCATCGGAGCCCACACCGCGTGCACTATCGCCGCGCGCCAAGCCGTGGCGACGGAGGAGGAGGTCTTCCGCGCCCGCATGGCGTGTGCGATTTCATCCCCCACAGCCGGGTGGAGGCCCCGCCGCGCGCAACGGAACAAGTGGAGCGCCGACCGCTCGACCGCTGGTTCTATTACCGCCTGGAGGGTGCGGAGGGGCTGTATGGCGATCCGAGTCCCTCGCCATCGCGAAGGTGAAGCCCGTGAAGACGGGCGGAGGCGACGAGGGAGCCGGACGCCCTTCGCCATGTCCCGCCACGCCCTCGCGCTGGACCCGGGGGAGGAGTTCGCGCGGCGCAGTACAAGTCCTGTGGGCGGGGGCCCTCCGCTGAAGCCATGGACTCGGCGGAGTATGCCCCCAAGGGGCCGGCGTTGAGGTTTGACCTCGAGACGATCCGCCCGAGCCGCTTGAGGCGGCGGCGGGCGATAAGGTGGAGTTCGCCTGGCCGGGTGATGGCGGAGGCCACCGCCCGCCTCCGACTTCCTTATTGGAAAGTTGGAGGCTTTCGAGGTCCGCGCGGCCGATCCGCCGCCGACCGCCGCCGGTGAACCGGTTCGACCGCCGAGTCGGCTACGGTGACCGGCCGACCGAGGCCGGTGCCGACGCCATGGATGCGGGGAGGAAGAAGCGCGCGGGGTCCGCAAGGCCAGCACGCTGGGCCTGCCTACCCCGAGCCCCCCGGCCAAGCGGGGGCGCTCGCCCTCGCCCCCACCCGCCGCCGGAGGGGGCGGGTTCTTCGGGGCCGGTGGGTCTCGGTTGCTGACCTCGGCCGCTTCCTTATCTCCGACGATGAGGATGAGGCGGAGGACGCGAAGCGGACGCGAGGCGGTCGAGGAGGCGCACGCTGAGGAGGAGGCCTCCGGCGACGGCCCGACTATGAGGAGGCCGAGAGGAGCCGTGGCGGCCCTCCGATGAAGAGGAGGGGGACGGTGGGGACGGCGGTGGCGAGGGGGGGCGGCGCGGAGCAAGTCCGTTGACTCGCCGCACGAGCACGCGGTGCCCCGCCCCTATCGGCGGTGCCACGTGTGGGCGGGCGGGTGAGATTTTGGACGACCCTCCGAGGCCTCCCGGGAGTGGGAAGGCCCTTTGGGGGAGCGGAGGCCCCTCCTCGCCGCCTTATGTGGCGGAGACGATCGGCATCGATGATGTCGACGTGAGCTGCACACGGGCATCGACCTCCGCGACACCCCCCTTCGCCAGCTCGAGGTTGAGCGGAGGATGATTGGGCGCGTCTTCGATCGCGTGCGCTGCCGGAGGCAGAGATGCAGGTGGCGAACCGCTCCCGGCCGATATCCATGAGGATATCAAGGTGAAGACCTCGGAGTTGCTAGTGTTGGCGCTGGGGCGGCCATCCGTGAGGGCTGGGACTCCGTCCGACCATGCGGACGCCTGCAGGAAGGCCTCTAGCGAGCTCAAGGAGAGCCGGGCGGGAGGCCCGTGAGCTGAAGGCGGCCATTGATGAGGCGGAGCGCCCGAGGGAGGTGGCGGACCTCAAGAGGGTGCGGCGGTTCTCCGGGGGAGAATGAGCGCCTCGACGTCGGAGGCGCGGGAGGTCCGCGCAGCCGCGGAGGCGGAGGTGGCGGGCGGCGAAGAGGCTCAATGATCTTGAGCTGTCCCGGTATGCGAGGGCGGAGGCCTTCAAGGCGGCGCTTGACGCGTTCTTGGGCGGAGTCGGGGCCGCTTCTTCCGCTGCTCGCCAAACCCGACCCTGCCCTTGTTGGCGCCTGGATGCGCCGGGAGGTGGGGAGCCGCCGAAGGTGGTGGCCTGCGCGGCGGACTGAGCCAGCGACCGCCGCGGTCGCCGAGGGGGCCTTTCGCCATCCGGATTGCGCGCGCGATCGGGAGCCGCTGTCGAGGCCCCGACCGCCATTTCCCGCCCCGACGAGGTTAGGGGCCTCAGCGAGGAGCGGGACGTGAAGCGCTTTTGCGACAGCCTTCATCAAGCGCTTCCGTACGGCGGGAGGGCGGGAGCTTGCTCGAGTTTTCGGCTTTTCGATCCGCCGAAGGTTGGTCACTTGTTTGCTTTTGTTGTCTGTTCGCTTCTTTTCCTCTTTGTTTGCTGCTACTTCGCTGTCTTGTGTGCTGACTTGGTGTCGTTCTAGGTCGCTGCTGCTGCCGCTTCGAGCGGAGGGGGCTCCCGTGCTGCTCCGGAGGAGATACAAGCCGCGGACGGGTTGAGGTGCCGTGGTCGCTTCCGGGCGATTACGGTGCCTCCGCCGCGGCTGAAGCCGCGGCGCCATCCCGGCTTCCTCGGCCCCGCCTCCGGAGCCGCAGCTTCTCCCTCTCTCCGCAAGATCTCCAGCATAGCCCGCCTCCCGCCGAGCCCCTGAGCCCCTGAGCCTCCCGGCTCCCACCATGCCTCCGAGGACCCCTCCGGCCGCCGATGCCGCTGCGGCCTCCGACGCAGAGGTAGCTTAGGGCTCCTTAGATTGCGCGGAGTTTATTCTTTCCTAGGCGAGACAATCATGTGGTGTGAAACTTCTTGGCCTTCGGGCTTTTTAAGTTGAATGATGAATTGAAGTTTTAGGGGCTTCGCTACATTCTGTTGTTACTTGATTGTGCGTTTCCGTTGTGTTCGTGCACCTTCGTAGCTTGATCGCGTTGGGGTTGGGGCTAACCGCGTTTGATGATTGCGTTGGCCGCGCAGGTACCCGTGGGGCCTGCGCGGAGGGTGCTTAACGTGGTTCCGCTGATGATGAATCGCCAAGATGTGTTCATTTCAGGGGAGACTTGGGTTCATGCCATGCAGCGGTTCCCCGGACTTCCCTTCGAGCGGTTTTGGTGGGGCAGGGTTCGGAAGTACGATGTAGCCGATCAGGCCTCGGAGGCCTTCTAGCAGTCCCATGACTTGACAAACCGTCAAGTGGAACGGGTACTTTTCGGAGCCGGTGCCAGCGCGGCCTTGGCGGAGGATGATATTGAGGACGATGAAGCCGTAGCCATCGCACTTGGGCAAGCGGCTTGTTGGGTCGATCGCGGAGGCCGAGTCGTTGTTCCAAAGCAGAGGATGTGGGCTTCGAAAGTGAGCGACATGTGGAGGGTATACCGCATCGAAAGTGCTACGGGGTGAACTTCCGCTTGTTCTTTCGAGCCCGTGATATGCGGAGCCGCGCGACTCGCTGAAGAGCCGGGTGGAGGTGGTGGATGTAGAGGAGTTTGTGGAGCGTGTAGCGAAGGTGTTGGTTAAGGCCATCTTGTATGGGGTCGTGGCCTCTCGTAGGCGAGGATGTGTGTCGCGGAGGCTCACGGGCTTTCTGACACGCGGAGGGCCGTGTAACTTTCCTCGTAATGTAATGGATGCGGTATGTTTGCAAAGAGTTGTTTTTGCGTTGCATGTACCAAGTGGTAGTGGTGCTCTTCGGAGGTAGTCGCGTGAAGCGGCGGTGTCCCCTATTTTTTTCTTGGCGCGATGCTCCGCTGTTTTTGCGAAAGGTGACCGCGATAGACAAATGGCGTCCCCTATTTCACTTAGTGCGAGACTTCGCGCGTTTTTGCGAAGGTAACAGCGGTAGACAGTCGTCCCCTGTTTTCCTTAGTGCGAGACTTCGCTGCGTTTTTGCGAAGGTAGCCGCGATAGACAGCGGCCCCCCATTTTCCTTAGTGCGAGACTTCGCGCGTTTTCGAAGGTAGCCGCGATAGACGCCGGCGCCCCTGTTTTCCTTGGTGCGAGACTCGCGCGCTTTGCGAAGGTAGTAGCCGCGATAGACAGCGGCCCCCTGTTTTCCTTAGTGCGAGACTCGCGCGCTTTGCGAAGGTAACCGCGATAGACAGCGGCGCCCCCTTTTTCCTTAGTGCGAGACTCGCGCGCGTTTGCGAAGGTTTGCTTGACCAAGTAGTACTCGTTGATTTTTATTGCAGGTCTTCGTTACAAAGTTCTTTTGGGACGCGGAGGGTCCTTTTCGCTCCACAGGGTTCCCTATTGAAGCTTGAAGTTGGTGCGAGGGTGCGCCCCACTTGTGATTCCGCTGCGCCGCGACTCATCGCTCGGAGACTTGGGTGCGGACGGTCCCTCGGCGCGAATTGGGACTCTTGCGTAGGTGGCTTTATGGGGTGGGTACTGCGCGCTGTGCACGCCCATCCTTGTTGAATGGCGGTCTTGTTGTTGTCGCAGCTTTCGCCGCCTTTTCGCGTTCGTGTTCAGGGGTGCGCCCTACCCCCTCTTCGGGACTTTGATTCCTTTGGTGGAGTTGCCCACGTGAGGATGTTACATTCTCCATTGTGGTATCCCCTTCTCGAGAGTCACCGCCTCGAAGTTGGCCGGGTCCCACGCGAGGTGCTCTGGGCGGCCGGCGTAGGGGTTGCGAGTACCGAAATGCTCTAGTTTGTCCGCATTTGGTCTTTGTTGGTTTGCGGGGGTTTGGATGTTTATTTGCCTCGGGGCATCTGTAGCGCCGTTGCTCTTCATTGCACTTTGCGGTCCGCCTCGGGGGTCGGGGTCCGTTTACATTTTCCATTGTGGTGCCTTTCGCTTGGGTTGGGAGGTCAGGGTTTCGGAGGTATCCCGGCATCCGCTCTATAGGATCGGGTTTGGCTATGGGTGTTAGCATGGTGGCGTATGTGGCGATGGCTGCTCTCTTCCTAACATGGGATTCGTGGGGGGGTTTTGGTTTTATAGTGCTTCTTGGGGGCGGGGGTGCTCCCGGGCGTTGGGCGGATGTCATAAGTGCTTGTTGTGATTATGGTTTGTACGGCGGAGGTCTTGTCCTTGGTGGGTGGTGGTGTTAAGGTCTGACGGCGGAGGTCTTGTCGTTGGTAGGTGGTGGTATTTTTGTTGCTGAGCCCCCCTGGCGAAGGCTACACTGTCCTCCGATTTAAAGTACCCCCGTGGGGCCGGACTTCGAGGGTGGCGGAAGTACTGTCCAAAGCCCCTCGCGGAGGTGCCCGGGGCTTCCGGCTTTTGTACGCCTCCGCGTGTCTCATACTTGGAGAGCGCGGGGGTGTCTTTATTGCGAGCCCCTGGCGGAGGTGCCAGGGCGCCCGACTCTTGTGCGCCTCCGCGGGTCTCATGCTCGGAGAGCGGGGGTCTTCATTGCGAGCCCGGGCGGAGGTGCCAGGGCGCCCGACTTTTCTCGCCTCCCGGGTCTCATAATCGAGAGGCGGGGCATCTTCATTGCGAGCCCCCCGACGGAGGTGCCGGGCGCCCGACTTTTTGTGCCTCCGCGGGTCTCATGCCCGAGAGCGCGGGCGCCATTGCGAGCCCCTAGCGGAGGTGCCGTGGCGCCCGACTTTTTTTTACGCCCGCGGTCTCATGTCCTGAGAGCGCGGGCGTTTTCATTGCGAAAGCCCCCGCGGAGGTGCTGGGCGCCCGACTTTTTTCGCTCCGCGGGTCTCACTCGAGAGCGCGGGCGTTTTCATTGCGAGCCCCCGGCGGCGGAGGTGCCGCGCCCGACTTTACGCCTCGCGGTCTCATACCCGGAGAGCGCGGGCGTCTTCATTGCGAGCCCCCGGGCGGAGGTGCCAGGGCGCCCGACTTTGTTTGTGCCGCGGGTCTCATACTGAGAGCGCGGGGCGTCTTCATTGCGAGCCCCCGCGGAGGTGCCGTGGCGCTCGGCTTAACATAATTTAGAGTAAGGAGTGTTTTTGTTGGTTTGACCGAGCCGGGGGTGCAGCCTTGCGCTGCCCTCCCGAGCGTGGGCAATCCCAGTTACCTTCGCGCTGATGAGGGCTGGTTGGCGCCAGCCAGCCCCTTTCAGTGCTGTACTTGCGTTGCACCTTTCTCCGATGTGGGGTAACTAACCCGCATATATTAGATATTGGTATCGCCTCGTTAAAAACCTCGCCCCTTCGCAAAAAAAAAGAGTGCAGCCCGCATTGTTCGTGATCTTAAGTTTAGGAAGAGAAAAAATGAAATGGCAAAATGAGCGGAGCCCCATACAACTCGCGAGTGCCTGGTACATTGCACCGCTAGGGGTAGTACTTGCGGAGGTCGTCGACGTTCCATGTGTGGGGGAGATCATGGCCTTCGAGATCTTGCAGGTGGAAGGAGCCGGGTCTTGTGGACTTAGTGACGAGGTATGGGCCCGTCCACTTGGCCATTAACTTGCCAGACCATCTTCGCGTTACGCTTCCCCGATCGGGGCCGAAGTCTCCGACGGAGATCGTGCGGAGGCCGAGCTTCTTGTTCCTCCATCTTGTGGTCTCCTCCCCGTATGCGTGGAGGTTGAGGATGGCCATGTTTCTCGTTTCTTCGAGGGAGGTCCCCTTCGCGACGCCTCTTCTTTTTCTGAGGGGGCTTCGCCGGTGACCCTTAGCGGCGCGTGCTTCAGTTCTTCTCCGAGGACGGCCTCTTCTCCGAACAGGAGCTTGAAGGGCGTGAATTTGGTCGCCGACGGCTTTCGGAGGTGTTATGTGACCATACCACCGGAGTGAGCTCCTCCGCCCATTTTCCTCTTGGTTTCGCGTGGACCTTCGCTACCGATACCCCCGCAGGATTATGCCATTGGCCCTTTCGACGAGGCCGTTTGATTGGGGTGCCTCACGGGCGAAGTGTATCTTGGTGCCTATTTGATGGCGAACTGTTTGAAGCCTTCGCTATCAAACCGGGTGCCGTTATCGACCGCTATGCTCCGCTGGTTTCGAAGCGGCGACGATCTGGCCGCCGAGGAAGAACTTTTGTACCGAGTGAGAGGTTATGCTTGCGAGAGGGCGGGCTTCGATCCATTTGGTGAAGTATTCGACCGCCACTACTGCGTGGCGAAGGTTCCCTGAGCCGGCGGCATTGGACCGATAAGGTCTATCGCCCATCGCTGAAGGGGCCATGTAATGGGGCGAATGAGGGTTGCCGGAGCCCCGGCCTTGTTGGAGTGGTGGGTCGTGTCACCGGCATCCTTCGCGATTGCTTGACCAGTTCGTGGCGTCGTTGAGAGTGCGGTGGGCCAATAGAACCCTTGCCTGAACACCTTTCCCACTAACGCTCTGGGGGCGTTGTGCGAGCCGCAGATGCCTTCGTGGATCTCCGCTAGGATGGCGCAGCCTTCTTCACGATAGATATGCATTTTAGCCATGGAGCGGTTCTGCGGATGCCTTGTACGGCTTGTTGTCAACTAGACGGTAGCCTCGGACCTTCTGCTCAACCCTTTTTCTTCTTCCTTGGATTGGGGCTCGAAGAGGCCTTTGATGAATGCAATGATCGGGGCTCTCCAATCTTTGCTATGAATGGCGCCGACCGATTTCGGGGTGGGTCGCCATCTTGAATCGCGGGGCTACGCAATATTTCGAAGAACACGCCCGTGGGAGTTGCTCCGCTTCGGGGCGTGGCCTTCACCGAGCTCGCCGGCCGCCGTTGTCCCTACCGGATATGGTCTTGGTTGTGATGCCGAGAAAGAAGCCCTCCGTTTTCCTTAGCCTTGCGAGGTATTTTTGCAGCTACGGGTGCTTGGCTTTGTTGTCCTTCTCGGCTTGTTTCGAGACCACCTCGAAGTCGGTTTTGATGATGGCCCTTCGTGCGACATGGCCCGGAGCTTGTTTAGTGCCAAGAGCACCGCCTCGTGTTCGCCGTGTTGTTTGTGCACCGGAATTCTAGCCCGGGCAAATATCTCGCCTTGACTCGGGGTGAAGTGATGATGGCCGCGATGCCCGCCCGCAGCGTGCCCCCGGGCTCCGTCGATGTGTCTTTGTCCAAATCGGGTCCAAGTTCACCGCTTGGTTGTATGTGTCGGTGTCCACCGCTAGGAAATCTGCTAGGGGCACGTGACTTGATGGCCGTTCTGCCGACGAATCTGATTGCGTGGTCTCCGATCTCGGTCGCCCACTTCGCTATTCTGCCCCACCGACTTCGGGGTTTCAATATGTTGTCGAGGGAAAGCTCGAAGGTATGGTGACCTCATGTGCCTGGAAGTAGTGCTTGAGTTTTTTCGCTGCCATGACCACTGCGTAGGCTACCTTTTCTAGCTCTGTGTAATTTAGCTTGGGCCCTTCGAGGGTTTCGGAGACATAGTAGACGGGGATTTGCCTGGACTGGTGCCCTTCGTTCACTTCTTTGACGAGCACCTGCGCCGACGGCATGTGGCGATCGGCGGCGTAGAAGGAGTCCTTCGCTGGTTCCGGTGTGGCGAGGGTGGTAAGGTTTTTGAGGTACTGCTTGAGGTCTTGAAGGCTTCTTGTTGCGGAGGCCCCCCGGTGAATGGGTCTTTCCTTTAGAGTTTGGAAGAATGGTAACCCTCGCCGGTGACACGGAGATGAACACGCTAAGGGCGGCGAGGCGTCCCCGCTAGTCTCGGACCGATTTTACGTTCCTCGGAGGTTCCATCGCGGTGATTGCTGCGATCTTCGAAGGGTTGGCCTCTATTCCTTTTCTGAGATACGAGGCAGCCTAGTAACTTGCCCTTGCTTACTCCAAATACACACTTGGCGGGGTTGAGTTTGAGCCCGGCCAGCGCGAGTTTGACGAAGGTCCTTTGGAGGTCCGTGATGTGGTCTTCCTTTAACTTACTTTGGACTACCAAGTCGTCGACGTAGGCTGAGATGGCGCTGTCGTCTCCGAACACCTCAGCTGTCATTCGATGCGAAGGGACGAGCCGCGCGCGCGGAGGCCTTCGGCCATTCTCCCGAAGCAATAAGTTCGAAGGGGGTTATGAAACTTGTCTTGTCTTCATCTGCTGGGTTCATCCAAATTTGGTGGTATCCTCGAGAAACAGTCCGGGAGGGACAACCTTTCACGACCCTTCTGCTGCGTCGACTAGAGAGCCGATTCGGGGAGGGGAAAATCGTCCCGGGCATGCTTTGTTCAGCCGGTGAAATCCACACACATCCTCCATCCGGTGGGCTCCGCCTTGTCTTTGCTAAGGCTTGCTTTTTTCACCACGACAACGTTGGATAACCAAGTGGGGTACTTGACCGGGCGGATGACCTCAGCGTCTAGAAGGCGGTTTACCTCGCCTCTCGCTGTACTCTACTCTTCTCTCGTCGACATTTTGCGAAGCTTCGCTTTGAGTGGCGCCCGGTCTTATGTTGAGGTGGTGCTTTCGATAAGGTCACGGCTAACACCACAGAAATCTTCTGCGGACCGAGGCAAACACATCGGAGTTCTCTCGGAGGCACTGCAAGAGCTCTGCCTCGGAGGTCTGGTCCAGGAGTGCGGATATGGTTACTTCTCTATCGGGATCAAAGCTAAAAAGCCGACTTTCTTCGTTTCTTCCGCTGGGTAGTGCTCGCGGGGGCTCAGCGCGCCTTCCGGGCTGTCTCTCTTGGCCCCGTAGTTCTTGTTCTAGGTTGTATGCGTTCTTGCGCTGCCCGGTGCGGCATGCCCCTCCGCGTTTCTTCTTTGCGGTCGGTCTCGAACACGGCAATTATGCCGCCCGACGGAGGGCATCTTCATCAGAGATAACTTCGGGTGGAGGACCGCGTCGAATCGTTGGTGACTCAGCGGCCGAAAATGGCGTTGTAGCTGTAGTACAGTCGACCACGTCGAAGGTTATGTTTTCCCGATCGGTGAATGGGCTCTTTCCCGGAGAGACCGGTAAGGTGATTTTCCGATGGTCCCAACTTGCTGGCCTCGAAGCGAAGAGGGATTACTGCTGCTGGTTGTAACATGTTCTGTCCGGGCCCATTTTGTCGAAGGTGGATCACGAACAAGATATGTCGCGGAGCTGCCCGTGTCTACTAGGATCCCGGTAACAGATCCGACCTCGATGTTGGTGTCAATGACCATCGCGACGGTGTGAGGGTAGTCTCTCCGAGCTTCATGTCGTTGGCATTGAAGGTGATCGGAATGTGGGACCGGCGGCTATTTACGTGAGGCCCCTCCGCACCCACATGATGGACCCTCCGATAGTGCTCCTTTCGCTGCCGTTTGTTGCCGTGGTCCTCGTTGGAGCCCCGTGATAGCGAGGATGACCCCGTAAGATGAGTTGGGCTTGCCGACAATTGTCTGGATTTCTTGCTTGACCGGGTGTTCTTTGGGTCGAAGGTGGTGCGGGTGGCGGGAGGTGGAGGTGGTAGGGCTTGGTTGTGATAGTTTGGTTGCGGAGGCTCTGGGGGTGTGAAATCAGTATACTCTTGCCGGTAGTAACGCCGGCCGGTTCCCGCCGAAGGTGCCGGAGTGGAAAGTCGGGTAGTGGAAGCCCGGATGTGCCGGGATTCCATAGTCGAAGGGGGTGAAAGTGTAGTGGTTGGAGTGGGTGCTTGCTGGTTTTTCTTGTGTGGTTAACTTGCCTCTGCGGGCTTTGCGGCGAGCTCCCTGTCCATCGCCTCTTTCCCTTGGCGAAATATGGGCATTGTTTGGTGTAATGGCCTTTGCCCTCTCCGCAAATAATGGCGGTAGGGTTGTTTTTGCGGAGGCCTCATGTTGGTGTCTCGGGTTGTTCTTCTTGGTGGGTAGTTTTGCCTAGGGGGTGGTTGGTGGGTTTTTTTTGTGGCGGGGGGTTGTTGGCGATGGTGCCGACTCTGACGGCCTCCGGTCTTGGGTGGTTGTCTGTACGTGGTGGTCGTTGTGGCTGGTGCTGATATGACGGAGGTCGAAAAGCCTCTATCTTCGCTTTGTGGCTGTTATCAGCTCTGCAGTACTTGTCCATTATCTCGTGTAGCTCGCTAGGGTCTTGATTTGCCTCCGCTCAATCTTTTGAATGACATGGGCCTGGGCGGATGCATGAGACCACCGCCATAATGACGCTCTGGTCGGAGACCCCCTCGGTCCCCGGCCTTGGTTTGGAGAAACCTCCGCCACCACTCTTGTAGGGGCTCATTTGGCTTCGCACCACGTTCAAAGAACTCGGTCGTTGTTGATGAGTTCGGAGTCAACTCCCTTGAAATTTGCGCGAAGGGCGTCGCGAAGGTCGGACCAGCTCCGGATTGAGTTGGGGGGCAGCGTACAGTACCAAGACTGAGCCACTCCTCTTGCGATGATCACAAATGACTTGGCCATTGTGGAGTGATCTCCTCCCCGCGGCTTCCACAAGCCAGAGCTCATAACGAACTGCTCGGGGGGTCGGAGGCCCCAGTATCTTGGCAAGTGCTGGTGGTCGTATGCCGGAGGCCATTCCGCGATCGAAGGGCGTAGGAGAGCGGGGATTTGGGGTCGTAATGATGATTTTGCGGAGGCTGCGCTGGCGTGGCGGCGTGCCGTCCCGATGGGCATGGAGGGGTACAGCTTGGCTTATCTGCGGAGGGTTGAGGATTGCGGGTGTTGCACCGGTGGTTGATTCTGTTGAGGTGGTGGTGGGGTTGGCGGAGGTGGGGCTTGCCCCCCCGCGGGGGTTGCGGATGATTGCTTGGGCTGCGGCTGCCCTCCCCGTGACTTCTTCTTGCCGCCTCGGCCGGCCGGTTGATCCATGCCGGCTTCGGTCCCGGCGGCTTCGCCTGTTCCGAAGGCGTCCCAGGCGCCGCCTCCGATCTAGGGCCTGCAGCAACCTCCTCTTTTCGCGATCACGGGCTTGGAGGGCCTCTAGTGCCTGCTCGCCTTGCTCGGTTTCCTCCTCTTCATCTTCGTAGCACTTTCGAGAGCCCTCCGGCGGATCCGTAGGGGTTCGCCGAGGCGGAGACATCTAGCGCCACCGGTTCTTTGGACCACGGCCCGTCGGCCCCGCGGCCGCCGCCTTGCTGGGCGTCATGGCCTTCTTCCTAGTGACCTCGATATCGGGATGACCGGGGGTCCGGGATGGCGGGCCCTCCGGCTCCCGCAGCCCTGGCGGAGCCGGGTGCGTGGTGGCCGCATGCCGACGCTTGATGGGTTTGATCTCGGGGTCCCTTCCGGGGCGGAGTTGTTCCACCTGCGGCGGCGGGCTTCGGCTCGGCGGGTGATCGCATGGCTTTGGGCTTTTTTGTGTCGGTCCCCACGGGACGGCGCCAACCGTGGGGATCACTCCCTGCCCCGGCCTTCGCCTCTCGGGGGGGCGGGAAGGGGCGAGGGCTTCTACGGTGGTGAGTCGAGAACACAAACGGGGAGCGGAGCGGCCTCCGGTCCGCTTCGACCTTCGCCGGAGTTGCCGAGGGTCGAGGCGACGGAGGCGCCCGCCTCCGGGCGAGGAGGGATAGGGCGATGCGTGAGGGCGAGGCGTGGGTGTAATAAAAACGAGTAAATGGCACTTAAAACGGCCAACAACCGATCCTTTCCTTGTGCCCGCACCGGTATTTATAGGAATTCAAGGGGTCGAGGGGTGATTACAATTTGGTACATGGTAGGTAGGAGAACACACGCTTACAACGGGCCTTACAAGGGCAAGCTAGTAACTATTCGTCTGGTCGGTCACGGGAAATACACGCATGACTTCTCCCCGCCTGGGGGTGTAGGGTTTCCTCATGCCACCCGCCTGTTCCGTGCATCTGCGGAGGGGCGGTTCGAAGGCGACCCCTCCGCCGGCCTTTCTGTTGCTTGGGTTTGCGCTTACTTGGGAGTCCCCTCGCCGGCGCGTTCCCCGTCGCGTAGGGGGCCGTCATGCCCCGGCCGAGATGCCCTCGCTCCCGTGCACCCGCGGGAGGGGGCGGTTCCGGGGACCCCTCCGCCGGCCCTCCCAACGGCCAAGCTTGGGCTCGCGTTGGGAGACCCCTTAGCCGGCGCTCCCACGTCGCGTAGGGGCCGTCATGCCCCCGGCTTCGAATGCCCGCTCTGGGGGCCGCCCTCGACGGAGGGGTGACGCTTCGCCGTTCGTGTCTTCGCGGAGGGTCCTCCGCTTGCTGATCCTGCAAGACTTCGCAATATGTTAACGGAGATTAGTTCTTGGCCC
>JADLZK010007133.1:0-79763 GCA_015847255.1 Hyparrhenia diplandra | reverse complement strand
TTGAGTATATTATACCGCCAACTTATATCCAATTCATGAGAAAGAGGCAAACTTATGATGCATATACCTTTACTTCTAACCTAGTTCCACTTGTATTCTAGAAATTATGTCTTGCGGTATAAAAGTGGAAAGCAGTACAAAGTTGCCAAATAAATTAGAAAGCGCATTTGAATAAAAGACGCCAAGGAGTGGATTGAGCAAGGAGACCAAACCCCGCGCATAAACCGGCCCATGCACCACCATAGGCCCAACATACAAGTGACAAAACGCGGCGGGAGAAGCCGGGGCCGAGAGGCCCAGACCAGGGGCGGCCGCCCACTGCGGCGGTCGGCGCCAAATTTCGGCCAATGCTCCGCCCTTTCTCTGGCGGTTTTGATGCGAACTTCAAGCGGCGGTTGCATGTTGTGCAAACTTTCGTTCCCGCCAAGAAGAGCTCGAAGCAAGGAGAGCCTCCATCCATTCCCTCCTCCTCCCACTATATAAAGAGAGGCACTCCTCACTATGAACACACACACACAACACAACACACTTCACATTGTTACATCCTCACCTTGAGCACCACTCTCTCCTCTTCATTAGTTTAGTGTTAGTATTTGAGTTAGGCGGAGCTTCAAGGAGGGCTTGTCTCCTTGGAAGGATCTTTTGGTAATTTACTATGAAGTTCTTTCCTTTATTCAAGTCTCATTATTTATATCGCAATGCATATGAACTAGAGTATAGTTACCCTCATGTTATATTCATATTGTGCCAACTAGAGTATAGTTAGTATAATGTGATAATTAACATGACTAACTTTAGGCTAATTGAATCATATTTTATTCTTGGAAACGTAGTAGAACTAAGTTCGAGTGATGGTCCAGTGTACCTTTGGGTTTACCTTTACTCTTTCCCCTGCCGATCCGTAGGGTCGAGGGTACCGCTGGGAGTTTAGGTAGTTCTCTATAAATGTAAGCATGGTGCTTAGGTCTATAGGGAATCATCCGAAATGCCGGCATCCCATGGTAGTGAGGTAGGCGGTAGAGGTGTGACAACTCTGTCCAGTCCTTTGCACTCCTCCACGTCCGGTGTTGGGTTGGAGTCTTATCAAGTGCAACCGGGTGGGCGGATACCAACCGCGGGCATCTCCTCATTACTTTAGCCCATCCCTACTGTGAACCATGAATGACGTATGTAGACTATAGTCTAAACGCATTGGCGATATTAGAATAGCCAACTCAACATAGATTTTCCTTTTTATGTTATTTTCTATTTATTCCTTCTAGTGCTCAAGAAGTGTGTGTGTCACCACTATCTCCAATATTATTATCACTTACCCCCATATATGATTAGTGGCTATCCATACATACATTGTGGGCTATATCATCATCATATTAAATCTAAACCCTGCCTTCCCATGGGAAAATATAAAATGAACGATACCCGAGTACTCACCGGGTGAAATGCTACGATGATAGATCCGTGCGCTTGCGGGTTGACCCTTGCAATATTCAATTCATCTATCACCCGACGTTCTCTTGACGTTATCATTAATCATAATATCTATTCTTAGTGATTGTGCTAAGAAATGCCAACAAGCATTTACTTACGCCATTGCTTAGGGGATAGGTTTAAAATCTATTCGTAGTAATAACGTTAAGAAACGCCAACAAAGGTGACCAATGGCTTGTATTCTATCCATTTGGTGAATTTGTCGATGGCGGCGTAGATGTATTTTCAGATCCTCCCTTGGCTCTTTTAAGTGGTCCGACTTGATCCAAATCCCGGCCACGAAAAAGGCCATGATGGTGGTATCGCGATTAAGTTGTGAGTCGGCACATGCGCTTGTCTTGCGAACATCGGCATCCTTTGCATCTTCCGACGAGTTCTTACAAGGTCTTTGAGAGCCATTGGGCGATGGTATCCGGTTCGAATGCTTTTCCCACGAGGGTTCTTGACGCCGCGTGGTTTCCACAAAGATCGAGTGGATTTCTTGTAGGATGTCCTTTCCTTCTTCAGAGCTTATGCATTTGAGTAGTACTCCTGATGATGCTACTCTCTTGTAGAGCTTGTCTCCGATGAGCACGTAGTTCTTGCTTCTTCTCAAGATCCTTGTTGCTTCAAACTTTGTCATCGGGTAGCGTTTTTGTTCTTGATGATGTTAATGATGTCTTCGATCCGGGGAGTTGTTCGACACGGAGAGATTATCATTACGCCGTTTAGGGCTGATTGCTCCATCTTTGTCTTCTTACGGGTTCCCTTTGATAGATGGTTTCAAGAGCTCTTCGACGAATACTCCTGGTGAGACTTGTGCTCTGTCAGATCCAAGTTTGGCTAGCACGTCTGCTGCCACGTTCGCATCCCTGAGCACGTGTAGGATTTCTAGGCCTTGGAAGTTCTTTTCCACTTGCGTACTTTTGCGCAATAGAGGCCCATGTTGTCCTTTTGTGCAGTCCTAGTCCTTGTTGACTTGATTGATGACAACGGTGGAGTCGCCGTATACTTGTAGTCTCTTGATTCCCGAGTTCTTGCTATCTTGAGGCCGTGGATGAGTGCTTCATATTCAGCCTCGTTGTTTGTAGCTTGCCACATGATTTGCAAAGACGTACTTGAGTTGTCTTCCTTCCGGAGATATGAATAAAATCCCGGCTCCTGCCCCCCTAGCTTCAACGATCCATCGAAGTACATGTTCCAATGCTTCTTGATGTCATCGGATATGGGTTGTTGGAGCTCCGTCCATTCCGCGATGAAATCTGGAAGTGCTTGGGATTTGATTGCTCTTCTTGGGGTGAACTCTAGATTCAATGCTCCGAGTTCTACTCCCATTTTGATATGCGGCTGTTGAATCTCTTTCCTCGGGATGTCGCCTAGTGGTGAGTCGATCACCACCGTGATCTTGTGGTCGCCGGCCCCAGTGTCGTAGCTTCCTTGATGTGATCGAGTATGGAATAGAGTAGTTTTTGTACATGAGGGTATCGAGCCTTGGACTCGGATAGAACCTCGCTCACGTAGTAAAGCGGCCTCTCACGAACTTTCTTTGAGTTGTCCCGCTCTTCTCTCTCCACGATGATTCTTGAACTAACCACTTTGTATTTGTTCTTTTGCTATGTAGAGCGGGAGTTTCTTGATCCTTTGGAGGTGTTAGGGGTTTGGTCATTTGTAAGGTATTGTTTGAGTTCTTCAAACGCCTTGTCCGCATCATCCGTCCATTTGAATTCTCCTTTGGTCTTGATGAGTTTGAAGAAGGGTAGCCCTTTCTCTCAAGCTTGGATATGAATCTGTTGAGTCTTTGCCATGCACCCTGTGAGCTTCGGGCGTCCTTGACGCTTCCGGTTGTGTCATCTCGGTGATTGCTTTGATTTGCTTGGTGCTGGCTTCAATGCCTCTGTTGCTTACCAAGAAACCCAGTAGCTGCCCCGATGGTACTCCAAAGACGCATTTGGTTGGATTGAGCTTCCATTTCCACTTGTTGAGGTTCTTGAAAGTCTCTTCCAGATCTTGAATCGAGTTTACGGTTCTCTTGTTTTCACCACTACGCCGTCTCACGTATGCTTCCGCATTTTGCCAATCTGCTCTCCTAAACAAGTCGTATCGCTCTTTTGATACGTTGCTCTCGGCATTCTTCAATCCAAAGGACATTGTTTTGTAGCAGTAGGCACCGAAGGGGGTGATAAAAGAGGTTTTGCTCTGATCTTCTTTCTTCAGCGTGATCTAGTGGTATCCTGAGTAACAATCCAAGAATGATAATAGAGCTGATCCTGCTGTGGAGTCCACTATTTGGTCGATCCTTGGTTGCCCGAAGGGATCTTTTGGGCAGTGTTTGTTCAGTCCTTCGGATTGAAGAATGCCGAGGAACACCTCGTAGAGGAGAGGACGAACGCATAGAACACAAGCTTGGCCACGACCAAGCGCTGTAAGCTTCATAGCCGATCCCCGGCTAACCCCATCAATCAAAAACAGGCTCACGCCAACTGGACGTAAAGGTCTTTACTCGATCCTTGATCGAGGGCCCGAACCAGTATAAAAAACCCGCTCTCAATGTTAGCTGCGCAACAAACCACCGGGCTCCAGGTTCATCGAGGCCTGAACAAACTGCCCGGTTCACCCCGTGGCAGGCTCTCGGTCGTAAAACATCAACAGACCATACATCGTCAAAGAAGTACTGGGACCAGGAACCTACGAGCTGATGACCATGCAAGGAGAAGAAATCATAAACTCTTGGCACATAAGCCAGCTCAGAAGGTTCAATCCATAATCAGAGGAACTCGAGGCAGCAGAGAAGAAGCGGAACGCAAAAACAACTCTCTGACACTTCAAGAGGAAGAAGATCAAGCCTGAGAAGAACTCTGGACCATCCAACAAAGGAAAAGGTCACCAAATACGCGGCTATACCGGGCACTTCAACCAAAAGAAGTCGCCCAGAGCGAAGCTGCATGCCTCCCAAGGGAGATGAACAAATAGCCCGAATTGGCGCTTCACGAGAAGAAGTCGACCAAAAGAAGGCAACCCCCACCACGTAACGGAGGTCAAATTCCAAGGGTGGAACCACGCGACGTCCTAGCTGCGGAATAGCGTCCCACACCTTAAATCCTAGCGGAAGATCGTGAACTTCGACTCTTAAAAAAAGAGGACGTTGGGATCGGCTCGTCTAGGTCACAGAGGCCATCGAGGGTCCAGAAAGTGCCACTATGTCCAATGACGGCGGACGGCCTTTCGAATCGGGCGTGAACGGTGTAGTGTTGTGAAATAGAAACCCATCGTCTCACACAAGTCTCTCACGAAGCAGAGCAGCCCAAACCAGGCAAGATGGATTGTAGTGTTATGAAATAGGAACTCAACCATCTTGACCTTCAGTCCGCAGTGCACTTAAATGGGCCCGGACTGAGAACCCTACATGGGACGTCATGTGATAGTCCACTGGACAGCATGGGAGCTCCCTAGCCCAGAAGCGGCAACCCAGAGTTAGAACAACTCTTTTCTGGAGCACGACTCCACCAAATTACACTAGTATGTCTAAGAAAAGACAACGCTAGAAGGCCTAAAGGAGAAACCTAACGACCTGGAGGAACCCTCCGAACAATCGTGACAAGTCTCAAGAGAAGACACAACTCACATGCCAGAAGAAAACAACCTGGCAACTCAAGAGCAAGCCTCCACTCATCATGACAAGTCTCAAGAAGACACAAGTCATTTGTCAAAGGAAAACAACCCTGACAAACCAGAGCAAGCCTCTACAACTATCTTCAGCCAAGTCTACAGAGAAGGCGGGCTGATACTCCAGAAGAAACAACCCTGGAGCTCAGGAGGAAGACTTCAAATCTATCTTCAGCCAAGTCTACAGAGAAGGCAAGCTGATACTTCAAAAGAAAAAACTCTGAAGCACTGAAGCAAGACTCCAATCTACTACGACAAGACCTATAAGCAGGCTAGCCGACGCGCCAAGGAAGAAACAACCTGAAAGCGCACAAGGACGAGATCCTATTCTATCTCCGGCAAGCCTACAGGAGGACAAGCTGAATCATCAGAAGAAACAACCCTGATGACGCAGAGCAAGACTCCAAACTACTCGGCACAAGTCTACAAGAAGGAGACAAGAGCCAGAAGCCTAAGGAAGAACTCTAAAGGCGCAATCTCAACAAGTCGTCTGAGGAAAACAACCTGGATGACTACAACAAAAGCAAGCAGAGAACAAACTGCAACAAGTCTACACGAAGGCAGATCAGAATCATTCAAGTGCAAAATGAAAGTTGGAAAAGAAAAAGAGCTCTTTATTCAACATCTTAATGATTACAAGAAACATGGGAAACATTCCTTACAAGATACAAAGAAGACTCGGGTGCACGAGAAGCCCGAAAAGAACTCCCCGCACAAGATACAAAGGGAGACCAGAGCCCTACAACTCAAGAGTACAACACCGTGGCGGGAGGAGCCCGCATCCAGGAGCGAAGAAGATGGAGCGCCCGGACCTGCGTCTGAACTCCGAAGGGCGGAAGCACTTGAACCCAATATACTTGGAAGTCAAGACCCTTGCGCCCAAACCCATGAGCACCGTAGCGCCAAAGAACCCGGAGAGGAGTCAGCCCCAACACAAAAAGTACTCGAAGACCAAGAACCCCAAGATACGAGGGAATCAACGGGCCCGCGAGTTCCAAAGGCTGGCGGCCTAGGGAAAAAAGAGCCCTCACCGCACAACACCACGGAAAGGGAGTGAAGTACCGCAAGAATGCGACCCGCGGTAGTTCCTCAAGACTCAAAGGCACGAAGCCGGAAAAAGATAACCCCCTTGAACTAGGCGGCCGGGGGCCATCTTCTCCAAGAAACTCGAGCCGATGGACATCATGAGGATCAGACTAGTCGACCAAGAAAGCACCTTAGCCCTCTTCAGGCTAAGGAGCAACTGGAAGTAGTCTGCTCCACCCGTCATCAGAGGCCGGCGAAGTGGGAGATGACAAAGGAGCCACGGGTTTCCTCGTTACAAGACATCCCTCGCCCGCCGCTAGCCACGTCCAAGAGTGGAGTCGCCGCTGGAGTAGTCCCCTTCTACTCTGTTTCACAAGACATCCCTCACTCGCAGAAGAACCCCAGAAGGCTCAAGACGATGCCCGGGGGCTGGTCCAGCTCGCTCACCGCCACCGCCATGGATCAGAAACTTGAAGAAGCTATTCTACAGAGGAGAGGAGACTACACGAAGAAGAAGATGATCTGGTTTTTCACCAAAGCCAGACGGCCCATATTTATAGGCAGAATCAGCATGCCTATAGACCGGGTCCATGAAAACGAGGCAACCAGCAAAAGGAGCGGTCACCTCAAATCATGCAGCATGGAATTTATGGCAATGACTGCCATGCACAGACGTTTCCCGAAAAACGGAGCGCAGTAAAAGTGCACTGTGACTCCCGTGATCGCACGGAAAAAGAGACATGGTCAAAAGCCCGGGAAGCATGAAGAACCTCTAAGAGCTCTATCTACAAAAAGAACTCTTAGATGCTCGGGGGCTACAGGATACCCGGGGCACGATTTTTTCAAAGAGCTCCAACGACGAGAAGAACACGAAGATGGAGGAGAAGAACTCAAAGACCTTCCAGCTCTTTGTGCCAAAAAGCAAGAAGCTCAGGGGCTACACCCTACGGGTGCACTTTCTCAAACAAAAGTGCACACCGTCAAAGACCACAAGGACCGCATCAAAGCCTCATCCGAGAAGAGCAGAAGGCTCTCATGACTCAAACCTGAGATGCTCGGGGGCTTGCGGGACAAGGTTCCTTTTCGAGGAAGAAGAGCTCCGACGACGAGAAGAACTCGAAGACGGAGGAGAAGAACTCAAAGACCTTCCAGCTCTTTGTGCCAAAAAGCAATAAGCTCGGGGGCTACACCCTACGGGTGCACTTTTTTCAAAATTACACTCCGTAAGATGATCTTGAAGACCATATCAAGGCCTCACCCGAGAAGAGCAAAGACAACTCTCATGACTCGACCTTGAGATGCTCGGGGGCTTGTGGATCTGAGGATCACCAAAGAACTCTACCGAGTTGTTCGCGGTTCTATCCTAGCCTGCGGCCACAAACAACTCCGAAAGGCAATGAAAACATAGCTACGGGGACTTCATTTGTAACTAGGATAGAACGCTAGTCGGTTACCATGTTTAGAGTTCAGTGTTCGATTCCTCTACGGACAACCCTCTCTGTATCCGACTAGGACCGTGGCGAGTTCCTTGGCTCCTTAGACTATAAAAGGCGGCCAAGGAACACCTCGTAGAGGAGGGCGCGATTACAGGACACAAGCTTGGCCACGATCAAGCGTAAAGCTTCACGGCCGGTTCTCGGCCGACCCCATCAATCAAAAAACAGGGCTCACGGCCGGCCGGGCGTAAAGGTCTTTACTCGATCCTTGATCGAGGGCCCGAACCAATATAAAAACCCGCTCTCAATGTCACCGTGCAACAAACCGCCGGGCTCCAGGTTCATCGAGGCCCCCTAACAAACGCCCGGTTCACCCCGTGGCGAGGCTCTCGGTCATAAAACATCGACAAGCACCCTCAAGCTAATCTCCGTTGTCTGCCGACCTTCTCACGTGTGGGTCAAGGTGGAGCTCACTCCAAGCCAATTGCCTTTAGGCTTCTTGCACCCAAAGCAAATGAGAGGTACCCAAGACACGGTAATGAATTACACACACTTTGTCTTCCCGACGAGGAGTGTGTGATCCTCTCACAAATCACCGGAGGTGGCCAAGAACATACACCTTCTCTTGCCAACGCCTCCACCAATCACCAAGCCGGCTAGGAGTGGTGCTCTCCAAGAGCAACAAGAAAAACCACCGGCTCACAACGATCCTCAAAAAAGCCACTAGATGCAATGATCAAAGCAAAGTGCACTTGAATCACCTCAACTCACTAGAATGAATGCTCTCAAGCAAAGGAGTGAGGAGGAGGATGTGTGCTCAGCTCTAGAGGTGTTAGGATTGATTTCAAATGACCAAGAGACCTCCCATGGCCGGCCAAAGGGGTATAAATACCCCCACCACGAAATGTGGCCGAAGGGGGTGCAAAACGCGCACAAATCGGCCTGACCGGATGCGGCTCGGTCGGTCGTCCGGTCACGCAGCGTCGATCGGTTCTTGGCCGAACCCACGAAAAACATGCTCTCGCCAGGGCGTGGTCACCGGTGCATCCGGTCGAAAATCCGTGCTTCCGGTCAGTGGGTCCGTTCACCATCTGAGCTGCGAAATTTCGTCATTTTGTTGCCGTTCCTTCGCCTTTGCTCCAAACCAACTTCCGTCACTTGATTCTTGTTGCCGACACGTCGAAGAACACCCCGACACCATGTGTTAGCATTTTGAAAACATTTTCCATCAAGAACGGAGTTAGCTCTCTAGGTTAGAATGCATGCAAATGATTTTGAACCTAGAGGCACATGAGGATCGATATGTACGATAGTTTTCCCTCTTTATAGTACGGCTTAACGATCCTATAATCACTCACACCCTCTATGGTGTCTTGAGTGTAAAAACAAAATGGCCCTATGATATACCTTTGCCTTAAGCCCATTTTGATCCTCGAAACACGCCAAGTCGCACACTTGATCATCAATTTGGATCACCTCGACCCATCCACCATGACCACCATGCACCGTCCTTGGCTTGACCAATCTCCAACTAAATCAAACACTTAGCATAGAGAGATTAGTCCTAAGGATGTCACTAATTATCCAAAACCAATCTAGAGATCTTCAAACGTGGAGGTAACCCGGCTTGTGTGGCGGCGAACCACGGGATAAATCCTTGTGTCACTTGTGTTCTTTACATTCGTGCATATATATTCTTGTGAGCTAGGGTTTCGTCCCGATCTACTTTATTCTTTGGGTTTTACGTCATATTTGGCTGGTCCTCTCAGAAAAGTATTTGTGTGCGGAATAAGTGTGTATCACGAGCATCACACTCTCGGGTTTTAGATTCATCTCGTGGTCACTTCTGTGAAGTGACCCGCGGCAGTGCCGCTCGTGGACGCGGCAGTGCCGCACCCAACTGTTCCGACAGTCTCCCATTCTCGGTCTCGTCTCTCGTCTGCATGCATGCCCCGCGGCGATTCCGTCCATCTTTGTAATCTTGACGGTGTTATAAAGTTTTGATAGGTCAATTTTTATGGGTCAGCCTATTCACCCCCCTCTAGGCTTCCATCATATCCTACAAGGTGGGGCGGCGGGAGGCGGTGATGGTGGTGCTTCTTGCTCGGGGTGATCAAAACTCATTTCCGATGGAGTCCTGGATGAGCCTTCATGCCGCAGCGTCTCGCTGACCTTTGTCCGAATGCTCTCCGATTAGATTCATCCCGCAAAATGGTATCACAATACAAAGCAAAGCAACAAGAACTGGTGGAGGGTTTAGAATAAATAAAAAGTTAGAGGTTAATCGTCCAAAGTCGGTCATCCAGGGGTTAGTTGTCCGAAAAAGAAAGATTATAAGGTTGTTTTTATTTTGACGTAACTTCCCTAGCAAAGTTTTTTATCTTGATTACTTCACTTGGATAGCACCTCCGCTACTCTTCTTGATTACTACTACTACTTGGCACTTCTTCTCTCAAGAACTTCACAACATCTTCCACTCTCCCTCTCACTTCTCTTCTCTACTACTAAGCAAGAGCTCTGGAATCAAAGACTATGAATTTCGAACTGGAAACTTGGCTCTGGACTGGAGGAGTGAAGAGAAACTGAGGGGTTCCCGGTTTTTAATGGGGGAGAAAGGAGGGCACGACCACCACCCTAGGTGGTGGGGGTGTGTAAGTGCAATCAAGCTCTAAGTGGGTTTTGGCGTTGATGACCACCAAATTAGGGGACTAATGAGATTTTACTGAAGATGACATGCGAGAAATAAAATAAGGAGTTGATGTACGGGTCCAAAGGCATCTCATAAGCTAGATGGTGGTGTTTCCGGATCAAGGTGTTTAAATTATTTCATATTTTGAATCTTGAGTTTAGGAAATGCCGTACTATCAAGAGGGATCCTAGGATTCTCGGGTACCTGTGGACCAAGTGCTCTAAACTTCAAATCAGATCCACGAAACTCAACTCCAAGCCCAACAACCAAGAAATCATATATTTCACCCCCCTGGTCAGTCGGTGCGGTGCGGCGATGCAGCGCCCTAAGCAGCGCCGCGTGTTAAATGCGGCAGTTCCACACTTAACTCCGACCGTTGGGTCTGTGGGGGTATAAATACCTATTCTACCCCTCCCACAACGGTCACCTGGCTCACGCCTCTTCTTCCTCGCGACTAGAATAGCCAGGAACACCTCTTGCTCTCCCTCTCACCTCCATTGAAGCACCTTGAGCTCCCCACTCAATCTCTCACTTCCCACCAGGGATTTTTGAGGGAAAAGGCAGCAAACTTCGATTGGAGGCCGGATCTACTACTTCCCCTCTCAAAAGAGCATTTGGTTCACGTTTGGCCGGAACCCTAGGGTTCTTTACTCTTGGAGCTTGCTCCTAGACGGCTAAGCGTCGCCCTTGAGCTTGCCCCCTGTTGACATTCTTTAACGTATCTTTGAAGAATCCATAAAAGCGTCTGGGCTAATGTCGTTGTAGCTTTCACCGGAAGTATTCGTGGTATCGTATTTTTCACGAGAACGTTTGTGCACTAATCTCTGAATAGAGCCACCCTAAGGATAACTATGGGTAGTGAGGTATCTTTATGGGCTTAGGTTTTCGGGCGAGGATTTCTAGGGTCATATCTCCTTACTTCGGGCACGGCCCTCGCCTAATACCGGGCGTAGTCCGCCATTAGCTCTACGTCACACCCAAACGTGGAGGGATTACAAGGGACGAACAATGCTGTCACGACCCGCCGCCTACCCTCACGACCGTGGGAAGCCGCAAAAAGATAGGTGGACGTTAGTCCAAACACCACGTTTGCACTACCGTACACAACTCTTGGTGTCGATCAAGGTTCCCCGGTCAAAGAGTCCCTTCACCAAGAATTACGACCCGAAGGTACAACTATCGATCCCGCAAGTTTATAACAACTAAGATAATATACTTGAAGAACAATAAGCCGAAAGATGAACACGAACTTTCTTACCAAAGTGTAAGGACGTTGTAGAGGTACAAGGGAAGCGGGTACCGACAAGTCCGGCACTCCGACCTCCTAGGAACCACGGACCACCGAGGGCACTCCGACAACTCCGACTAGAAGGAGCAAAGTATCCTTCTAGCTTTCCCTCTCTCACTCTCCATTAGGACTAAGAAGAGGAAGAAGAATAAGAGTGGAGCTTCTCCCTTTCTATTACATTGTGGCTCTCCTTTGTGTTGTGTGTAGAATGGTGTGTTGTGAGAGGGGGAGAGGCCACCTACTTATAGCTTGGAGAGAGGGGCTCTTTGGAAATGTGCCACCTCCCTCCATTATGGCCAAACCGACCAGGAATAGGCGGTTTCTAGGTTCATTGCACCTGGTCCATGCCACCACTGACGTTCTCTAGTTGAATGCGATCGCCTCGAGAAAGCTGGGCTGGTTGGCAGCCACCAGGGTGCGGGCGCACAAAGACCTGGGCCGTTTGGGCTGAAATTTTGTGTGCACGTCCGTTTCGTCGTTAGCTCCGTTTTGGCGGGTGGTGCACCGAAAACGGAGTTCGTATGAAGAAGTTATGCCCAAAATACTAAACCCATGTCAAGTGGCCCAATGTCATTTCATGTTGGATTTGGGTTTCCACTTCTTGGGCTTATGTATAGATGTTGATATTCATGTTTATGGGCATTTCTCCTCTCTTTTCCTTGCTTTGCTTATGTCCATTTAGGGCCTTGTTATTCTTTATACGTTTTCCTTTGCTTTTGGCCCAAAATGTATGTGTTTCCAACATTGTCCTGCAAAATAAGTGAAGTACCAAAACTTATGGAAATGGTTAGCTCAAAGCCCTATTACTATTGTGTTTTGGTGGTTTTATACTAATGTTGACGGTATAAAATATGTAGTTAACGACCGTCAACACCCCCTTCGTGTGGCAGCCTTGGGAGGTTTGTAACCTCACACAATCATCAATATATTACCCCACATCTCTAGGGTTAACTCCTTAGACTTGTGAATGAGGGAAAAAGCTAGCCGGTGGGCAAGCTAAGCCTTGTGTGGCAACCTCAACAACGTGGACGTAGCCCGACACGTGTAGCGACGGTGAACCACGGGTCAAATCCTTGTGTCACTTGTGTTCTTTACATTCTTGCATATTTTATCTTGTGAGCTAGGGTTTCATCCCGATCTAGTTGTTGCAGTGTTTCTGTCATATTTGGCTAGTCCTCTGTGAAGTATTTGTGTGTACGTACAAGTGTGAATCACAAGCACCAAAGGCACAGCTTTCAGATTCACCCCGAGGTCACTTCGTGAAGTGACCCGTGGCAAGCGATGCCGCTCGTGGGCGCAGGCGGTCGGCCGCCTTTGCTTTAGACACCCGAGATCTCTCGGTTTACGTCTCTGTTCTCGATTACCTCGCAGCGATTACGCACCTATACGTGGCAAAGCCGCGCATATCTCTATCTTGACAAAGGGTTTAAGTTTTGATAGGTCGATTTTTAGGGGGTAAGCCTATTCACCCCCCCCTCTAGGCTTCCATCAGATCCTACAAGTGGTATCAAAGCAAGGATACTTCGTATACGCTTCACCGCGTGAAGTATGGACGCGCCGGAGGGATCGAAGAAAGGAGGCAAGACCACCGTCCCTGTGGAGGAGGTGGAGGCTAGCAGCAGCGAGCTCTCTCTCGGTACAGCTAGTGAGAGCACCATCAAGGGTGATGCCACCGACCCCGAGAGAAGAGCCGCAAGACAAGCAAGACGAACGGCAAGAAGACAAGAACGAGAGAAGAAGAAGCTAGAAGAGCAAGCTAGCATCAAGCTTGCCGAGAAGCTACAAAGAAAAGATCAAAGAAGAGTGATTCGTGAAGCAAGGGCTGCTAGAAGGGCAGCAAGAGAAAAGCAAAGACAAGAAGAAGAAGCGGAGTCAAGTGAGCTATCAAGTAGCTCCGACGATGGAGATGATGACATCTCCTACAACAACAACAAGAAGAAGAAAGAAAAGAAGAAGGATGAGGGCAGCGTCAACAACAACAAGTTCGCCGCCATATCCTTTAACTATTCTTCTTATTTGACTAACCGCGATAAGAAGTCTTCTATCAATGTGCCCGCGGGAAAGTTGCCCCGTTTCGATGGGACCAACTATGCCAAGTGGAAGCACTTGATGAGAGCCTATCTTAGCGCTCTTCACCGGTCTTTGGGAGATTGTGTGCGGTGGATTTCAGCCACCTGTGAATCCCAAGGAACCCGACAAATGATGAGCTAGCAGTTTGCCCACATCAACGGTCAATCCACAAGCATCCTCCTAAGTGCTCTAGAAGGAAATGAGTACAATAGGGTGATGAATGTCAATGAAGCCAAGAAGATTTGGGACACCTTGGTACTTGCACATGAAAGTGTAGACAAAGTGAGAAAAGCCAAGATAGACTTGTTGAAGGCCAAGCTCAACCGGTTTGTGATTCTTGATGGAGAAGGGGCCCAAGAGATGTTTGATCGATTGATGGTGCTAGTTGGCAAGATTAGAGGATTTGGAGATGAGGATCTAGATGACCACACCGTTGTCAAGATCATGCTTGAGGCATATACACCTAGAAATGACATAGTGGTCACATTGATCCGTGACAAGAAGAAGTTTGAGCAATTCACTCCAAATGATGTACTTGGTAGGATGCTCACCCATGACATGCAAAGAGAGGAAGCTAATGAAAGAAGAAAGCTTGGTGAGTTGCAAGCAAAGCTTGAAGGCATCAAGATCAAGGATGTGGCTCTCAAGGCAACTAAGGCAAGCAAGCCAAGCTCCTCCAACAAGGTCAAGGGCAGCAAGCAAGCATCTTCGAGTCAAGACAAAGAAATGAAGAAGATGCAAGAAAACATAGATGCAACCTCTTCCTCAAGTGATGATGAAGATGATGGGGCTGATTACAAGAAGATCAATGACATGACCCTATTCTTGAAGAAGTATGGGAAGGGGATGAAAGCAAATGGCTACAAGATGGTGCAAAGAAGGTTCCCAAACAAGAAAAAGAGAACATGCTTCAACTGTGGCAGCACCGAGCATTTTGTTGCCGATTGTCCTTATGAGAACAAGAACAACAAATACAAGAAGGACAATGGCAAAGACAAGAAGCAAGACTACAAGAGAAAGGGAAGAAATGTGGGTGAAGCTCACATCGGCCATGAAAGTGGGATTCAACAAAAGAGACAAGTGAAGAGGAAGTTCACGTTGCAACATTTGCTATGCAAGAGACCTCTACACCCAAGCTCTTCAACAACATGACCGATGATGAGGATGAAGAAGAAAATGACTCCACTCATGTTTGTCTTATGGCCAAGCATGAGAAGGTAAAAACCACACCCAAACCTTCTCCCTCTCTTAGTGATGAATCTAGTGATCTTAGTGAAAGCTCTAGTGATGATAGTGAATCTAGTGATGATGAGGAATATGTTAGACTCACAAAGAACCTAGATCCCAAAACTAGAGGCTTTCTTGCTCAATTAATGGCGGATTTAGAGAGTACCCAAGCGGAGTTAGCAACTAGAGATAGTCAACTTGATAGACTTGAAAAGCTCTATGTTGATAACAAGGATGCTCTTGTAGCCGAAAGAAGTGAGGTGGCTTCCTTGAAAAAGAGCCTAGCTAATGAGCAAGGAGACCATGCTCTCACAAAGAAGGCTATGGTTGCCCTTAATGGGAAATATTGTGACTTGCAAGACAAGCACAAAGAGCTTGAAACCTTCCCTCAAAAAAAAAAGAGCTTGAAACCAAACATAGCATTCTTTGGGAGAGCAACTCACATCTTTCAGCCACAAAGGATACCTCTACTCCCTCCACTAGTCAAGGTTGTGGTAAATTCTATAATGTTGATATGAATGCTTATGCCACTAACCATGCCAACATGAAAGCAATGGAGAAAGAGATCACTAGGCTCACCGCTTTGGTAAGGAAGGAAGGTGAAACCATTAAGCCAGACTATGAGCAACAAGGTTGAGGCTCAAAAGAAGCCCAACTACATTGATGGGAGAAATCCAAGAATCAACAAGAAGGGAAACAAGACCAATGGTTAAAAAGCTGATCAATGGTGTTGAATGTGTCAAATTCTTGAGCAAAGGCATAGTAGGTACAGAGAGACTTGCACGCGCGCTGGACACAAGTCAACCCGAGCAAAACTGTCGCTACATGCGGCGGTGCCGCGAGGGCCGAAGCGGCGCGGTGCCGCGCCCCAAGAAAAGGAAGGTCACCTACTACTGTCTCAACTCAGAATAGACCCAAGAAGATGGTCCAAAAGGCTATGAAAAAGGTCCAAAAAGTCGAGAGAACATTGTGCAGGGCCGTCCCAAAGGGCCACTCCTATCAATCAAAGGCAAAAGCAAGCAAGTTGGACTCAAATCCTTGCTTTGAAGTGAAGGCAAACAACAAGGGGGAGGTGTATGCAAAGTACTTGGGCAAAGGATGTAAAACTTTATTGCAATACCTCTATATGGGTTTCCAAAGTTCTTGTGACTAATGCTAAAGGTCCCAAGAATCTTAGGGGACCTAAACTTGTGAACTAAACCTGTTTAGTGGCAAAATCTAGCATGGGCTGGTTATGGCATCGCCGTCTAGCTCATGTTGGCATGAGGAACTTGGCCAAACTGCAGAAAGACAACCACATCATTGGACTAACAAATGTTGATTTTGATAAAGACAGGATATGTGGACCTTGCCAAGTCGGGAAGCAAGTAGGTGCACCTCACTATGGATACAGGATCACCAAAGAACTCTACTGAGTTGTTTGCAGGGTTCTATCCTAGCTTGCGGCCACAAAACAACTCCCAGAAGGCAATGGAAGCATAGCTACGATGACTTCGTTGTAATTAGGATAGAACACTAGTCGGGGTACCTTGTTTAGAGTTCGGGTGTTCGGTTCCTCTACGGACAACCCTCTCTCGTATCGACTAGGATCGTAGCAAGTTCCTTGGCTCCTTAGACTATAAAAGGCGGCCAAGGAACACCTCGTAGAGGAGAGGGCGAACGCATAGAACACAAACTTGGCCACGACTGTCATACCCCAAAATTTTCTATTTTGGGATATGACTTAGAAAACACTAAATAACAACAAATGATTTTATTATTTTTCTAAAATTTATCAACTTAGTTAAGTTGTTGACATTCTAGATAGTGAAAATGTGTGTTTCTTAAACTTTTATAATTAACTAAGTTGTTGTGTTGCATCTCATGCCTTTGCATAGTGTTTTTGTTTGAAAAATGAGTTTAAATGTTTTCAAACGCGTATGGGGCTTAATCCAAATCATACCTCTCTTTATCTTTGACCAAGTTTCCATAGCCTCAAAATCATGATCAAATCATTAGAAACCATGCACATTGATCCTTGTTCCAAAACCCTTGGCGGATCTTCAATGTTTCATCTCGTCAAAAACCCTAACGGTCTTGTCTCTCTTTCCATCTTTTCTCCTCGTGTGGGCTTTCTAAATGTTTCTGAATGAGTCTTATTCAAATGCCCCAAGTTTATGGTTGATGGCCAATCGTTGTATCTAATACCTCTCATGAAAATCCACCATCACATGTTCAAGCAAAGTCTCTCACATGACATGTACCCAAGTTAACCTCAAATCTCCCTAATATGAACCCCATATCTTCCCTACCTTTGTCCTTTCTTTCTAGTGGGTTATTCTTTTCTCTCATTTGCTCATCTTGGGAAACATTTCAAGGATTCTTTCCTCTCTACCTCTTCACTCAACCGTGAGCCCACAACCCAAAAATATTACAAGCAAACCACCCTAGAACTCTATCTTCGCCGGGCCGAATCGAGTCCAAACCGTGCCTTGGCTCGTCATGGGTCAAAGCCCAACCATCCTCCTCTCCTTTGTGATCCAAAATGAAGCTCAACCATCCCTCTAACTCTTCCTCTTCCCTCCCCAGTCCAACCGGCCCCTGTGGAGTATGGAGACCAAGACGTAAGATTAAGAATAGTTTCCGTTGAACTCGATATATATGTAAGTTTATGTAAATATGTTTCGCTATGTAATAAAGCATTGCTTCTGATATTTATCATTTTTTTGCTATATGTGTCATGTGGACATCCTGTGCACACATATAGTTAACGCTTGGTATTCTTCGGAAAACCGGGTGTTACAAAAGTGGTATCGAGCAAGTGTGTTGATATAGGACGCTCAAAATTAGTTAGAAATGGTCGTCTTTATAAACTTATTTTGATAAAATTAATCTTGTCTTCCAACCTCTTGATGCTTTTTGAAAAATAAAAATGATCCTTTATCGGAACCCCTTGTTTGTCCAAGATCAATAAAGATGTAGTTGAAGTCCAAGATTCTACATCAACAAGAAGAATCATCACACGAGAGAAGATTTGAAGACTTCAAGATCGCTCGATCCTATGCCCTATATGAGTAGGTTCTAACCTCGAAAGCACTTTTACGTTAGCAACGATGCTAAGGCAAGTGCTAGTGTGCTCTCGATTAAGGACAACATCATGTTAGTATGGCCTTTTACACGGTTGATTGTTTCTCATAGTGTATATGTGTGATTTGGCTCTTTGTAATGAGTGCGTCTTCTTTGAATCTCGGGGCGAGATTACATTAAGGGGGTAGTTTGTCTTACCCCAAAATTTTCTATTTTGGGATATGACTTAGAAAACACTAAATAACAACAAATGATTTTATTATTTTTCTAAAATTTATCAACTTAGTTAAGTTGTTGACATTCTAGATAGTGAAAATGTGTGTTTCTTAAACTTTTATAATTAACTAAGTTGTTGTGTTGCATCTCATGCCTTTGCATAGTGTTTTTTTGTTTGAAAAATGAGTTTAAATGTTTTTAAACGCGTATGGGGCTTAATCCAAATCATACCTCTCTTTATCTTTGGCCAAGTTTCCATAGCCTCAAAATCATGATCAAATCATTAGAAACCATGCACATTGATCCTTGTTCCAAAACCCTTGGCGGATCTTCAATGTTTCATCTCGTCAAAAACCCTAACTGGTCTTGTCTCTCTTTCCATCTTTTCTCCTCGTGTGGGCTTTCTAAATGTTTCGAATGAGTCTTATTCAAATGCCCCAAGTTTATGGTTGATGGCCAATCGTTGTATCTAATACCTCTCATGAAAATCCACCATCACATGTTCAAGCAAAGTCTCTCACATGACATGTACCCAAGTTAACCTCAAATCTCCCTAATATGAACCCCATATCTTCCCTACCTTTGTCCTTTCTTTCTAGTGGGTTATTCTTTTCTCTCATTTGCTCATCTTGGGAAACATTTCAAGGATTCTTTCCTCTCAACCTCTTCACTCAACCAGAGCCCACAACCCAAAAATATTACAAGCAAACCACCCTAGAACTCTATCTTCGCTTCGGGCCGGGCCGAGTCCAAACCGTGCCTTGGCTCCCATCATGGGTCAAAGCCTAACCATCCTCCTCTCCTTTGTGATCCAAAATGAAGCTCAACCATCCCTCTAACTCTTCCTCTTCCCTCCCCCCTCAACCGTCCCCATGGAGTATGGAGACCAAGACGAAGATTAAGAATAGTTTCCGTTGAACTCGATATATATGTAAGTTTATGTAAATATGTTTCGCTATGTAATAAAGCATTGCTTCGATATTTATCATTTTTGTTGCTATATGTGTCATGTGGACATCCTGGGCACACATATAGTTAACGCTTGGTATTCTTGAAAACCCGGTGTTACAACGACCAAGCGTTGTAAGCTTCATAGCCGATTCCCGGCTAACCCCATCAATCAAAAACAGGCTCATGCCGGCTGGACGTAAAGGTCTTTACTCGATCCTTGATCGAGGGCCCAAAAGATGATATAAAAACCCGTTCTCAATGTCACCATTGCGCAACAAACCGCCGGGCTCCGGGTTCATCGAGGCCCGAACAAAGCACTGCCGGTTCACCCGTGGCGGGCTCTCGATAAAGTAAAACATCGGCTTTTACACGGTTGGCGCGCCCGGGTAGGGGCTCTCGTCGAATTCGGCACGAGAGTCCGGCGGACCACGACATCATGGGCTCTCTGGCGAAGAAGACGATCATCTTGAACATGGGCATGCGAGATCGGCGGCGGCAAACAAGACTCAAAAGCTACGTCATCGAAGAATCCAGGACCGAAGAACTCGCCGAGAAGCTCCGGCAATCGACGCTTGTTCCAAACCCTTGGCCTCGAAGACGGAGAACAAGCTCGAAGCCTTTCTCCTCGTGTGGGCTTTCCTAAATGGAGTCTCACGGAAGGACCCAAACCCGAAACCGGCTCGGGAAGGTGGACAACCAAAGGGGCTCAAAAGTGGACTCCAAGAGCGACTCGAAGCACAACTCCTACTCCAGACTCTTTCTAAGGGTTATTACTCCAACTCGGAAACTTTTCGATCAAAGCTACCTCGACTCGGGAAACAAGGTGAATCGGATATAACCACGGACACCAGTCCAGTTACCTTTTCAGTTCCCTACGAGGCTCACGCCTTCGGCGTTCGCGTATTCAAGAAGCACCAAGGCGACTAAGAAGAGATTGGAGATTCCTTTGGAGGGCGCGCAAAGAGGGCTCATCTTAACAAGAACCCTAGAGGAATGCATCATCCACTGGCCAAGAACCCTCGGCAGGGCCGATCGTCAGACAACAAGGACGACCAGGGAGGATCAACATCGCGGCATCTACCCCAGACGGAAGGAGTGGCGGCTCAAGGTTACGGCTGCTAAAGAAATCTTTATGGTGGCTACAGCGCGCACCCCACTTAACCGACCAGATGCCCCTGACATCAGGTCCACTGACGAAGGCCTATCAAACATCTCGGCGGAAAAGAACCCTTGAAGACGAAGGAGAACACCAACGTCAAGAAAGGTGAAGAGGAACAAGGGGAAGGGAGGGCCGAATTAGGGCAAATGCACGCATGCAAGCCTGAACAAATACCAAGCCGATCTACACGAGTACGAGAGGCTAAAATCCGAAAGAGAAGGCGAGACGATCAACGGCGACCCGAGAAAGGCTACAAGGGTTGATTGATCGCCTAAAGGACCTACCGAGACCTAAATGACGAGGAGAGGCTCATCAAGGAGGCCTTGCAGAAGGCTACCCGTGAAAGAGATCCCAGAACATCACAGTCAAAGGCGAACAGCTCTCATGCACCAAGAAGTCGATCCAACGTCTTCGAGAGGCTGGGAAGGCCAGAAGGTTCCAATAACTCCAGGCCACCCCGGAGGGATGGTAGACACGACCCGAGACCCCCCGAGGGAAAGTCCCGCTCAAGACCAAGCCGACAAGAAGAAGTCGCGAGTCAACATATCGACCTCTTGAAACTCATCAGAGAGGAGGAAGAACCTCGGGAGGACTTGAAGAAAGGACGACGGGAAGCTACGACAATTTCCTTGCTTCGCGGAAAGATTGCAAGAGGTCAAACTACCCCCAAAGTTCAAACCTTCAAACCACTCAAATACGATGGGAAAACAGAGCCAAGACAATGGCTCGAGTCTACTACGCAATCCATTGAGCGGGCGGGAGGAGATGATGATGCAAAAGCCGTCTTCTTTCCCATGGCCCTAGAGGCTCTACCGCTCAATGATTCGACAAGATCGAAGAGGGCTCAATCCGATCTTGGGAAGACTTGCGAAAGCATTCGTGCAAAGAACTTCGGAATCATCACCCATCCTATTACTCGGGGCCGAAATGAAAAGCCTCAAGCAGAAGCCGGGAGAATCCTTGAGAGATAACTACCGAAGATTTGGGGAGATGAGATCCCAAGTACATGATATCACCGAAAGGGAAGTGATAGACGCCTTCGGCAATGGAATTTTCTCAAGATGGCGGTTCTCGGATTTCTATAAAGACAACCCAGGACAAACGAGCGGAGTTCAAGCTTACTGTTGAGAAGATGATCGGAGCCGAAGAAAGAACCCGAGATCGCTTTCTAGAAAGAAAGAACTCGAAGGCCCGAAGAAAGGAGCAGAACAACCCTCAACAGCAAAAGAAGCGAGGACCAGACAACACTGTCGCAATGGCGGAGAAGTCGAAGAAACCCTACAAACAAAGGTTCAACAACAACAACAACGGCGCGACGAGAGCGAAGCAATATCAAGCTAGAAGACCTACCTTGCATCTATCACCCTGGAGCTCAGCACACGCTCGGAAGCTGTTCCACATTCCAGGAAAAGTACAAGGGAGGAAACAACTACGCTTTCGAAGGGAACAATCAAGAAAATAGAGAAGAAGCCAAATAAGAGCCAAAGACGGGGGATTTCCAGAAAGCAACGAGATCCTTAAACGTCATATTCTCTGGAGTACCCGGATCAAAGAGCAAGAGACAAGATAAGCTAGCACTCCGATCAATCATGGCAGCGAGAACCCGCGACACCACGGTACCTCGGTTGGTCCCAATACCGATTCAATTCACGGGGAGGATCAATGGATGAGTGTGGGCAACAACCTTGTACCCTTTGGTAGGAACCTACAATAGCCGGAGTAAACGTCACCAAGGTATTGATCGATGGAGGAGCGAGGGATGAACATCATATTCTCAGAAACACTGGACAAGATGGGACTAGACCTCTCCGGGTTAATTGCTCCTTCCAGCACTCCTTTCTACGGGATAGTACCCGGACGAGCAACCATATAAGTTGGACAAGTCACCTTGCCAGTCACATTTGGATCTCCATCCAATTACCGGACAGAGTACATCAAATTCGAAGTGGCAGATCTCGAGTCACCATATCACGCCATCATGGGAAGACCTACTATTGCAAAATTCATGGCTATTCCACACTACCCGTATCTTCTACTAAAGATGTCGGCACCATTTGGGGTTCTCTCCATCAAAGGGGACCTCAAAAAGGCTTTCGAGTGTGACGTACAAGCCGTGGAGATGGCAAACAAGACGGGAGAGCTCTTGGAGAAAAAGGAACTCAACCAAATGGCAGAGGAGACAAATCCAGAAGAACTCGAGATACCAGCCAAGAAGCAAGCAATCCTGATCCCACCAGAAGAAGCCGACGTCAAGCACATCGACCTACAGACGGGCGATCCATCCAAGACGACGATCATCAGCGCCCACCTATCTCCAAAATAGGAACTCGCGCTCACCATCTTCCTAAGGCAACCTGAGAGAAATATTCGCTGGAAAACCGCGAGGACATGCCCGGTGTCCCAAAGGAGGCTGGTGAGCACAGAATCGACATCAATATGGGATCCAAACCCATCAAGCAAAGACTAAGGAGGTTCTCACCAGAGAAAGAAGGAAGCCACGAAAAAAGGAAATTGCGAAACTACTCGCGGCCCGATTCATCGGAGAAATCCTACATCCCGACCGGCTAGCCAACCCGATTCGGTTCGGGAGAAGAACACCTCGGAGGCGGCGAATGTATGTGGACTACACGGACCTAGATAAGCATGGCCCAAAAGATCCCTTCGGGCTACCAAGGATCGACCAAATAGTGGACTCTACAAAGAGGATCAGCTCTACTATCATTCTTGGATTGCTACTCGGGATATCACCAGTTGCAATGAAGAAAGAAGATCGAGCAAGACCTCTTTTATCACCCCCCTTCGGTGCCCTCTTGCTACAAAACAATGTCCTTCGGATTGAAGAACGCCGGAGCAACGTATCAAAGAGCGTCTGAGACTTGTTTGGGAGAACAGTTGGCAAAAACGCCGAAGCATACGTAGGCGACGTGGTGGTGAAGACCGGAGACCCGAAACTCGATTCAAGACACGGAAGAGACTTTCAAGAACCTCAACAAGTGGAAATGGAAGCTCAATCCAACAAAATGCGTCTTTGGAGTACCTTCGGGACAGCTCTTTGGGTTTCTTGGTCAGCAACGAGAGGCATTGAAGCCGGCACCAAGCAAATCAATGCAATCACCGAGATGACACAAACCGAGAAGCGTCAAGGGCGTCGAGCTCACGGGGTGCATGGCGGTACTCAACGATTCATATCCAAGCTTGGAGAAAGGGCTACCTTTCTTCAAACTCATCAAGACCAAAGGAGAATTCAAGTGGACAGATGAAGCGGACAAGGCGTTTGAAGAACTCAAGCAATACCTTACAACAGCTCCAGTCCTAACACCTTCAAAGGACCAAGAAGAACTCCTGCTATATATAGCAGCAACAAATACAGTGGTCAGCTCAGCAATCATCGTGGAAAGAGAAGAGCCCAAACAACCGAACAAGGTCCAGAGGCCAGTTTACTATGTAAGCAAGGTTCTATCTGAGTCCAAGGCTCGATACCCTCACGTACAGAAACAACTCTACTCCATACTGATCACATCAAGGAAGCTATGACACTACTTCGACAGTCACAAGATCACAGTGGTAACTGACTCACCACTAGGCGACATCCTGAGGAACAGAGATTCAACAGGCCGCATATCAAAATGGGCAGTGGAACTCGGAGCATTGAATCTAGAGTTCACCCCAAGAAGAGCAATCAAATCCCAGGCGCTACCGGATTTCATAGCGGAATGGACAGAGCTCCAACAACCCATATCCGGCGACATCAAGAAACATTGGAACATGTACTTGATGGATCGTTGAAGCTAGGGAAGCGAGGAGCCGGGATTTTATTCATATCTCGGAAGGAAGACAACTCAAGTACGTCTTTGCAAATCATGTGGCAAGCTACAAACAATGAGGCAGAGTATGAAGCACTCATCCATGGCCTCAAGATAGCAAGAACTCTGGGAATCAAGAGACTACAAGTATACGGCGACTCCGCGGTTGTCATCAATCAAGTCAACAAGGACCGGGGACTGCACAAAGGACAACATGGGCCTCTATTGCGCGAAGTATGCAAGCCGGGAAAAAAACTTCCAAGGCCTAGAGATCCTACACGTGCTCGGAGATGCGAACGTGGCGGCGGGCGTGCTAGCCAAACTCAGATCTGACAGAGCCCAAGTCCAACCCGGGAGTATTCGTCGAAGAACTCTTGAAACCATCCATCATGGAGAACCCGAGAAGAAGACAACATGGAGCAATCAGCTCTAAACGAGTAATGATAATCTCAGGTCGAAGAACAACTCCCTGGATCGAAGACATCATAAACTTCATCAAGAACAAGACACTACCCAAGACAAAGCTGAAGCAACCAGGGATCTTGAGAAGAAGCAGGGAACTACGTGCTCATCAAAGACAAGCTTTACAAGAGAGCAAATCATCGAGTACTACTCAAATGCATAAGCTCAAGAAGGAAAAGACATCCTCCAAGAAATCCACTCGGATCTTTGTGTGGAAACCACGCAGCGTCAAGAACCCTCGTGGGAAAAGCATTCGAGCAGGGATACTACTTGTACAACGACCCTCAAAGATGCGAGAAGAACTCGTCAAAACATGCAAGGGATGCGGATGTTTGCAAGACATGCACATGTGCCGGCACACAACCTGATCTGCATACCACCGTCATGGCCCTTCTCGTGCTGGGGATTGGATCAAGTCGGACCACTTAAAAGAGCCAAAGGAGGATACAAATATATCTTCGTCGCCATCGACAAATTCACCAAATGGATAGAGTACAAGGCATTGATCACCTACTGGCTCCAACAAGGCGGTCGAGTTCATCCAAGAGATCATGCACAGATTTGGGATACCCAAACGGGATCATCAGCGACCTCGGATCACCATTCACGGTGGCAAAATTCGAAGATTGGGCACAAGAGGCGTGGCATACGGATAGACTATGCCTCGTAGCACACCCTCAAGCTAACGGACAAGTCGAAAGAGCAAACGGACTCATCCTTGCGGGACCGAAGCCAAGATTATACGAAGAACTCAAAGACTACGGGCCAAGTGGATTGAAGAACTCCCAAAAGTTGTGCAGGGCCTAAGAACTCAAATCGGCGAGCAACAAGGCTACTCACCCTTCTTCACGACCTATGGATCGAAGCCGTTCTACCAGCCCTCCTCATATGGAGCTCTCAAGGATCGAGCAATTTGAAGAAGGAGAAGGAGAAACAGACAAGAAGACTAGAAATCGAAATGCGGAAGAAGTCGAAACAAACGCCATCCTCCGAACATAAGATATCTCGCAGGGACGAGAAGGCACTATGACAAGAGCACACGTCCAAGAAAACTCAACCCAGGAGATTAAGTACTCAAGAGAAATCAAAAGACGGAAGGCAAGCACAAACTGCTTTCGGCCCATGGGAAGGACCATATATCGTCAAAGGAGTACTAGGACCGGGAACCTACAAGGCGATGACAATGCAAGGAGAAGAAATCGAAACTTTTGGCACATAAACCAGCTCGGAAAGGTTCTATCCATAATGAGAGGATCTCAAGGCGGCGAAGAAGAGAAGCGAACGCGAAAATAACTCTCCGATACTTCAAGAAGAAGAAGATCAAGCACTGAAAAGAACTACGGACCATCAAAAGAGGTCACCAAATACACGACCACCGGGCACCTCAACGAGAAACAAGGCTGCCCAGTGAAGCCGCATGCCTCCTAAGGGAGAAGAACAAAACGACTGAATTTGGCACTTCACAAGAAAAAGTCAACCAAAAGAAGGCAAACCCGACCACCGAACGGAGGTCAAATTCCAAGGGTGGAACCACGCGAAGTCCTAGCTCGGAATAGCGTCCACACCTTAAATCTAGCGGAAGATCGTGAACTTGACTCTTGAAAAAAAAGGGCGTTGGGATCGGCCCGTTTAGGTCGCGAGAGGCCATCAAGGGTCCGAGAAAGCGCCACTATGTCCAATGACGGCGGACGGCCTTTCGAATCGGGCGTGAAACGGTGTAGTGTTGTGAAATAGAAACCCATCGTCTCACACAAGTCTCTCGGAAAGTAGAGCAGCCCAAACCGGGCAAGGTGGATTGTAGTGTTATGAAATAGGAACCCAACCATCTTGACCTTCGGTCAGTAGTGCACTTGAATGGGCCCGACCGAGAACCCTTCAAGGGACGTCATGCGATAGTCCACGGGGGCAGCATGGGAGAGCCCCTAGCCCGAAGAGGCAACCTTGAGTTAGAACAACTCTTTCGGGAGCACGACTCCACCAAAATACACTAGCATGTCCAAAAAGGACAAACGCTAGAGGGCCTAAATGGATAAACCTAACGGCACTGGGTAACCCTCCGGACAATCGTGACAAGTCTCGAGGAAGAAGACGCAAGTCACACGCCAGGAGGAAAACAACCCTAGAAAAATGGGGGACGCCCCAACCACCATCGGCAAGTCTGACGAAAGGACGAGCCAGAATCTTTAGAAGAACAACCACGAAGACCAAGAGCAAGACTCTATCACCTTCACAAGTCTACGAAAGGACAAACGAATCTTCGGAAGAACAACCACGAAGACCGGGAGCAAGACTCTACAACTATCTTGACCAAATCTACAGAGAAGACAAGCTGATACTCCAGAAAGAAGAACTCTGGAATTCAAGATCAAGACTCCACTCATCATGACAAGTCTCAAGAAGAAGACCGAAGTCATTTGTTAGGAGAAAACAACCCTGACAAACCAGAGCAAGACTCTACAATACCTTCAGCCAAGTATACAGAAAAGACGGGCTAACACTCCAGAGAAAACAGCACTGGACTCCAGGAGAAGAACTTCAGAACTACCCTCAGCTAAGTCTACAGAAAAGGGCAAGCTGATTCCTTCGAGGAAGAAAGAACTGCGAGTATGCGAAGCAAGACTCCAATCTACTACGGAAAGGCTAGCCAACGCGTCAAGGGAGAAACAATCCAAAGGCGCACAAGGATAAGATCCTGACTACCCTTAGTAGATCTACAAGAAGACAAGGCGACCGGTCGGGAGAACAGTCACGACAACTCGAGACGAGGACTTCAACACTATGAACGACCAAGTCTACGAATAGGCAAAATTTGGATCATCACCCAAACAACACCTTGGCGTTACGGGCGTGACACCAAACAACTCGGCACGAACCTACAAGAAGGACATAAGAGCCGGAAGCCTAAGGAAGAACTCTAAAGGCACAATCTCAACAAGTCATCCGAAGAAGAAGAACTCGGAAGACCACAGCAAAAACAAGCAGAAGACAAACTGCAACAAGTCTGCACGAAGGCAGATCAGAGATACTTAAAACCCGCACGAAGGCGGACACAAGCAAGAGTATTTAAGGCCCACAACCAACAGGCCACCAGCAAAAGAATTGTTCATTACAAGACGGACGAAGCCGTCACACAAGCACTCAGGCCACATCAAAGTCCGGCGCATCACCTTCGGGAAGATCAAGGTCGATGGTACCGGCAAGAGTGGTAACAAATTGCATCCACCTCAAGGCGCTCCTCATCCATTATCCCGAGATGCTCGTCGACAAACCCATCGACAACGGCGAAGAATGGGCAGCTCGGCACAAGATGATGGAAGTAAAAGAGTGAGCTCTTCAACGACCTCCCCGGCGTCTCCAACAAAGAAGCGAAACGATCGGGAACCCGGGGAAGAAAGTCCCTCCAGGACAAACCATGACCTTCGGGAAGGCGAATAACCTCCGGCGGGGGGATACACAAATCGCCGGAGATCGGAGAACTTCGCGAAGAGCGGGAAAGAGCATCCCTCTCGATTGAAGCTCGGCCGACAACTCGGCAATAGTGGCCGCGACCCCGGGAATGGTTACCCGAAGACTTGGAGAAAACAAAGAGATAAGTCAGAAAAGAAGACTTGACAGATAAAGCGAAAACAACTCAAGAGGATAAGCAAACACACCTTCAACCTCCTGAGTAACCTTAGCATAGGACTCAGTCAACCCTTGAATAGTAGCAGAAGAGTCCTGAAGCTGAGTACGAAGGTCCCGTTCAATCCCCTGAAGACGAACAACCTCAGCCCGCAAGGAGTCACATTCTTGAGCAGGAAGGAATACGGGGAGGTCACGCACAAAGGACTACAAGCAAAGACAAAATCGGGGTCAGGACACGTCTCAAAAGAAAGAAAGAGAAAAGTCAAGAAAAAAGAACCCGGTACATACACAACTGAACTGTGATCAAAAGCGAGAGAAGGCGCCGTAGTCCTAACGCCGCGGACGCCGGGAAGCAACCCGAGAAGCCAAATCAAACTCGAAAACAACGAGTGCGCAAGAGCCCTCGGGTCAAAAAGAGAAGGATCCTGAGGAGGATCAACAGCAACTCCACGAACAGGGGAAGCCGAAGAAGAAGACTGGCCACCCGCAGGACGATCAGAAGAACCCGGAGAAGTAATTTCAGAGAACTTCACAGAAGGACGCCTACAAAACAACCCCAGCAGTATAAGAACCCTCAAGAATCAACGGGGGAGAAAGAACTTCGCAGCAAGTGTACTCAGGAAAGAAAGAAAGACGAGGACGGGAGGCAAGCCCGAGGAAAGAAGGAGGTTTCACCTCAATGGCCAAATCAGGAACTTGGCCGAAAGCCTCAACCTCAACGAGAGACGACAAGCGCAAACAAACCCAATAAGGCTACAAGACCAAAAGAACCCGGTAATCAAAAGTAAAGATGAGAACTTACGGGATTCCGGGCAAGAGACTCCACCTGCTCCTCGGCATGCTCAAAAAAAGCAAACGCGAGGCACCATCTCGGAAAAAAGAAAACAGGTCAGCTTATATGGAAAAAGAAAAGGATTGACAGGAGATCAACCCCCTCACCTATAAGAACATTACCTGTGGGCTCCAGCAAAGAAGCCTGAGAAGCAGAAGAGCGAGTCCTCTTGGGTGTCAAGGTAGCAGCAGAAGCAGTGGGCTCCTCAACAGAGCGCTCCCGTCGCTTGCGACCTATAAGGGCAAGCACCCGAGGATCTGGAGTAAAGGGAACATACGAAGCACCCCCAATACTCATGCCAGGAAGGGATTCAGACTCACCTGGAACAGCAGAGACAGCAGGCACCGCAGCAACGGTCACCACTGCAGCCTCAGAGTAGATCCGGCCAAGATGCTGAAAAGATCAGAAGAGTCAGAAGGAACCCTAAACCGGCAAATACAGCACAAAGAAAGTAAAAGAACTCACAGCTGGAGGAGGGTTGTCAGCAGAGTACTCAACAACCCGAATCGGAGTCATCAGTACATCCTTCAGCAAAGAGCGAAGGGACACCATCAGCTCCGCCTCAGGCAACTCAGAGGCATCACCACCAACACGAGAGGGATCCTCAGGACCAGAGTACTCGAAGCCAAGCGTCTCCCTCGCCATCAAAGGTTGAACTCGACGGCGGCAAGAAAAGCGGCGACGATTCCGGCCTGCCCGAGAGGCCGCCACAGCTTCAAGATCTTGACATGGTTGACGAGCTCGGCAACCTCGGACTCATCAGGAGAGTCAACCTTCAGGCTCTCAGGATCAACAGGACTCATCGAGTCATGATCCATCAAGGCAGGGGGAGGATTGTTTACATAAAACCATCCGGCGCCCGGCGAAAATGCAATCGGGGAGCTCATAATCAAAGAAAGCACCCTTTCGGCCCTGGCGGGGCCTGGATAGAAACACACCCAAGAGAAGAAAGATCGCCCCCATGACGAAGGCGGAAGAAATAGCAAAAGAGCTTCGAGAGGGAGGGATGCCTATGAAAGGTCTCACGGGCATGAACAAAGATAGAAAGAAGAAGAACCCCATTGGGGGCAAGATGAGAAAGAGTAATCGAATAGGACTTGCAGAAACTCATGGAAGAAATGCGAGCGGGCAAGCAAAGACCGAGCCTGAACAAAGGGAGAGAAAGAGGACAACCTCGAGAGGGGGCGGGGAGCGGGAAGACGATGCCGGGTGGGGAGCCTCCAACCCGGAGAGACTCGAGGAGGAAGAAGCCGGCGCCGCTCAAGTCCTCAAGATCTCCGGCGACGACGGAAGACTCCGGCCAGATCTTCATGGCCGCCTCCACCTCGGGAACCATTTACGCCTTCCCCTTAAGGCTCTGGAAGACGAGCTCTTCACCATAATGGAGAACGGCAGCGAAAGCGAGAGGATAAAGGGCGCAACGGCAATGGTAGGGAGCAGTGGTGGCGCGCAAGGATTAGGGCAAGGAGGATTGCTAATCGCGGATGCAAATGGCAGGCGGAGGAAAAGAAACGGCCGTATCCAAGTATTTATGGAGAAGGATTTTCCCACCCGTTACAAAACAAAACTCTCTATAACGGGAGCCTTTACAACTTCAAAATTAATTTTAAGTGACAACGGCACTCCTTTTATGCGGAACGATTGCAACGGTGACACAACGGTCGGAAACCTCGGAAAGAAGAAAAGAACTCTTCAAAAAATGCCCGACAAAGCGTAGAGAGAAAACATCCGGAGCACGAGATTAAGACAAAGACAAGTCAATCAAATTAACAAAGAAGAACCCGCCAAGAAGATAGAAGAACCACGGCCGACGTCGCAACAGCCCAACGGAAAAGTACCGCACGGAAAAAAGAAACAGTCAAAATCACGGAAAAAATGAAGAACCTCTAAGAGCTCTATCTACAAAAGAACTCTTAGGCGGCTCGAGAACTCTGAGGATACCCGTGGCAAGATTTTTTTTAGAAGAGCTCAGACGACAAGAAGAACTCGAAGACGGAGGAGAAGAACTCGAACCTTCCGGCTCTGTACCAAAAAAGCAAGAAGCTCGGGGGGCTACACCCTACGGGTGCACTTTTTTTCAAAGTGCACACCGTTTGAAGACAACAAGGACCGCATCAAGGCCGCACCCGAAGAAGCGGCAGCTCTCATGACTCAAACTTTGAGATGCTCGGGGCTAGCGGAGCAAAACTCTCCTTTCAAAAAGAAGAACTCCGGCGATGGGAAGAACTCGAAGACGGAGGAAAGAACTCAAAGACCTTCCGGCTCTTTGTGCCAAAAAAGCAAGAAGCTCGGGGCTACACCCTACGGGTGCACTTTTTTCAAAATTGCACTCCGTAAGATGATCTTGAAGACCATATCAAGGCCTCGCCGAAAGAGCAAAACAACTCTCATGACCCGACCTTGAGATGCTCGGGGGCTTGTGGATCTGAGGATCACTAAAGAACTCTACCGAGTTGTTCGCAAGGTTCTATCTAGCACAACGGCCACGAACAACTCGAGAAGGCAATGGAAGCATAGCTACGGTGACTTACGTTGTAATTAGGATAGAACACTAGTTAGGTTACCTTGTTTAGAGTTCGGGTGTTCGGTTCCTCTACGAACAACCCTCTCTACGTATCCGACTAGGATCGTAGCGAGTTCCTTGGCCCCTTGGACTATAAAAAGGCGGCCAAGGGCACCTCGTAGAGGAGAGCATCGAACATACGGGACATGAGCTTGGCCACGACCAAGCGGCTGTAAGCTTCATAGCCGATTCTCGGCTAACCCCATCAATCAAAAACAGGGCTCACGCCCCGTGGGACATAAAGGTCTTTACTCGATCCTTGATCAAGGGCCCGAACCAATATAAAAACCCCGCTCTCCATGTCGGTTGTGCAACAAACCACCGGGCTCCGGGTTCGTCGAGGCCCGAACAAACTGCCCGGTTCACCCCGTGGCGGGCTCTCGGTCGTAAAACACCGACAACGTCCGGTCGGCGTGAGCCTGTTTTTCGATTGATGGGGTTAGCCGAATCGGCTATGAAGCTTACAAACCTGGTGGTGGCCAAGCTTGTGTTCTCAGATGTTCGGTGCTCTCCTCTACGAGGTGTTTGTCGATGTTTTACGACCGAGAGCCCCCACGGGGTGAACCGGACAGTTTGTTCGGGCCTCGGCGAACCCGGAGCCCGGCGGTTTGTTGCGCATCGACATGGAGAGCGGGGGTTTTTATATCTGGTTCGGGCCCTCGATCAAGGATCGAGTAAAGACCTTTACGTCTAGTCGGCGTGAGCCTGTTTTTGATTGATGAGGTTAGCCGGGAATCGGCTATGAAGCTTACAGCTCTTGGTCGTGGCCAAGCTCGTGTCCTCTGTATGTTCGATGCTCTCCTCTACGAGGTGCTCCTTGGTCGCCTTTTATAGTCCAAGGGGCCAAGGAACTCGCTACGATCCTAGTCGGATACGAGAGGGGGTTGTTCGTAGAGGAACCGAACACCCCGACTCTAAACAAGGTAATCTAACTAGTGTTCTATCCTAATTACAAATAGAGTCACCGTAGCTATGCTTCCATTGCCTTCTGGAGTTGTTCGTGGCTGCGGGCTAGGATAGAACCTACGCGAACAACTTCGGTAGAGTTCTTTAGTGATCCCATCCACAAGCCCCCCGAGCATCTCAAGGTCGAGTCATGAGAGTTGTTTTGCTCTTCTCGGGGCGAGGCCTTGATATGGTCTTCAAGATTATCTTACGGAGTGCAATTTTGAAAGAAGTGCACCCGTAGGGTGTAGCCCCCGAGCTTCTTGCTTTTTGGCATAAAGAGCTGGAAGGTTTTTGAGTTCTTCTCCTCCGTCTTCGAGTTCTTCCCATCGTCGGAGTTCTTCTTTTTTGAAAGGAGAGTTTTGCTCCGCTAGCCCCGAGCATCTCAGGTTTGAGTCATGAGAGCTGTCTGCTCTTCTCGGGTGCGGCCTTGATGCGGTCCTTGTTGTCTTCATACGGTGTGCACTTTGCTGAAAAAAGTGCACCCGTAGGGTGTAGCCCCCGAGCTTCTTGCTTTTTGGTACAGAGAGCTGGAAGGTCTTCGAGTTCTTCTCCTCCGTCTTCGAGTTCTTCTCGTCGTCGGAGCTCTTCTGAAAAAATCGTGCCCCGGGTATCCTGTAGCCCCCGAGCGTCTAAGAGTTCTTTTGTAGATAGAGCTCTTAGAGGTTCTTCATTTTTTCCGGGATTTTGACTGTTTCTCTTTTTCCGTGCAGTCATGGGAGTCACAGTGCGCTTTTACTGCACTCCGTTTTTCGGGAAACGTCAGTGGATGGCAGTCATTGCCATAAATTCCCTTCTGCGTGATTTGAGGTGACCGCTCTTTTTGGTGGTTGCCTTGTCTTCTGTGGACTTGGTCCATAGGCGTGCTGGTTCCGCCTATAAATATGGCCCGTTTTGCTTCGGTGAGGATCCAAAGTGTCTTTCTTCTTCTCTGCTTCTTCTTCCTCCTGGGCTATCTCTCTTCTCGTAGAAAAAAGCTTCATTCTGAGCTTCGGATCCATGGCGGTGCTTTTGAGTGAGTTGGATCAGCCCCCGGGCCTCTTCTTTAGCCTTCTGGAGTTCTTCTGTGAGTGAGGGATGTCTTGTGAATTAGAGTAGAAGGGGACTACTCCGGTGGCGGCTCCACTCTTGGACGTGGCTAGTGGTGGGAAAGGGATGCCTTGCGGCCGAATGCGATCTTACGAGATCGAGTTTTCCTTCGCTCCGTCATCCTATCCCAGTTTGTTGGCCTCCGATGATGAGTGGGGCGCCGACTACTTCGATTGCTCCTTAGCTTGAGGAGGGCTAAGGTGCTTTCTTGGTCGGCTAGTCTGATCCTCATGATGTCCATCGGCTCGAGTTTCTTGGAGAGGATAGCACCTGCTGTCTAGTTCAAGGGGGTTATCTTTCTCCAGGTTCTTGCCTTTGAGTCTTGAGGAACTGCCGTGTCCGTACCCTTGCGGTACTTTGCTCCTTTCCGGGGTGTTGTGCCGGCGGGGTTCTTTCCCTAGGCCAGCAGCTTTGGAACTCTGTGGTCCGTTGGTTCCCTGTGTATTCTGGGTTCTTCGGGCTTCTGGTACTTCCGTGCTGATGCTGATTCCTCCGTGGTCTTCTTAGCGCTCTTTGGTGCTTTAAGCTCCCGTGCAAGGGTCTTGACTTCTTGGTCGAGATATGGAGGGATCTTCTTCTTGGCGGTTGAAGTCGGCTTGGTGGAGTTTGGAAACAGGTCCTGGCGCTCCATCTTCGTCGCTCCTGGACGTGGACTCCTGTTTCCTTCTTCGAAGTACTCTTTAGAGTTGTTGAGCTTCTAGCCTTCTTTGTATCTTGTACGCGGGAGTTCTTGTTGGGCTCCCCGTGCATCTGAGTCTTCTTTGTATCTTGTAGGGAGTTGTTTCCCATGTAGCTTGTACTCTTCAAGATGTTGAATAAAGATATTTGTCCCTTTATCCATTTTGTATTTGTACTTTTTTGTATGACTCTGATCTGCCTTCGTGTAGACTTGTTGCAGTTTGTCTTCTGCTTGTTTTTGCTGTGGTCTTCCGAGTTCTTCTTCTTCGGATGACTTGTTGAGATTGTGCCTTTAGAGTTCTTCCTTAGGCTTCCGGCTCTTATGTCCTTCTTGTAGGTTCGTGCCGAGTTGTTTGGTGTCACGCTCTGTAACGCCAGTGTTGTTTCGGCTGATGATCCAGCTTGCCTATCTGTAGACTTGGCTGTTCATAGTGTTGAAGTCCTGCTTCGAGTTGTCAGGACTGTTCTCCTGACTGGTTAGCTTGTCTTCTTGTAGATCTGCTGAGGGTAGCTGTAGGATCTTGTCCTTGTGTGCCTTTGGGTTGTTTCTCCCTTGACGCGTTGGCTAGCCTTTCCGTAGTAGATTGGAGTCTTGCTTCAGTACTTCAGAGTTCTTTCTTCTGAAGGAATCAGCTTGCCCTTTTCTGTAGACTTAGGCGAGGGGTAGTTACGAAGTTCTTCTCACGGAGTCAGTCTTTGTTTTCTCTGGAGTGTTAGCTCGTCTTTTCTGTATACTTGGCTGAAGGTAGTTGTAGAGTCTTGCTCTGGTTTGTCAGGGTTGTTTTCTCCTGACAAATGACTTCTGTCTTCTTCTTGAGACTTGTCATGATGAGTGGAGTCTTGCACTTGAATTCCAGAGTTCTTCTTTCTGGAGTATCAGCTTGTCTTCTCTGTAGATTGGCTGAAGATAGTTGTAGAGTCTTGCTCCTGGTCTTTAGGGTTGTTCTTCTGAAGATTCAGCTTGTCCTTTCTGTAGACTTGCTGAAGGTGATAGAGTCTTGCTCTTGGTCTTCAGGGTTGTTCTTCTGAAGATTCAGCTCGTCCTTTCTATAGACTTGCTGATGGTGGTTGGGGCGTCCCCCATTTTTCCAGGGTTGTTTTCCTCTGGCGTGTGACTTGCGTCTTCTTCTGAGACTTGTCACGATTGTTCGGAGGGTTACTCCAGGCCGTTAGGTTTCTCCATTTAGGCCCTCTAGCGTTTGTCCTTTTTAGACATGCTAGTGTATTTTGGTGGAGTCGTGCTCCTGAAAGAGTTGTTCTAACTCAAGGTTGCCTCTTCTGGGCTAGGGCTCTCCCATGCTGTCCAGTGGACTATCGCATGACGTCCCTTGAAGGGTTCTCAGTCCGGGCCCATTTAAGTGCACTGCGGACTGAAGGTCAAGATGGTTGGGTTCCTATTTCATAACACTACAATCCACCTTGCCTGGTTTGGGCTGCTCTGCTTTCTAAGAGACTTGTGTGAGACGATGGGTTTCTATTTCACAACACTACACCGTTCACACCCGATTCGAAAGGCCGTCCGCCGTCATTGGACATAGTGGCGCTTTCTGGACCCTTGATGGCCTCTGCGACTTAAACGGGCCGATCCCAACGTCCTCTTTTTTCAAGAGTCAAAGTTCAAGATCTTCCGCTAGGATTTAAGGTGTGGACGCTATTCTAGAGCTAGGACTTCGCGTGGTTCCACCCTTGGAATTTGACCTCCGTTCTGGTGGTCGGGTTTGCCTTGTTTTGGTCGACTTCTTCTTGTGAAGTGCCAAATTCGGGTTGTTTTGTTCTTCTCCCTTAGGAGGCATGCGGCAGCTTCACTGGGGCGCTTTGTTTTCGTTGAGGTGCCTGGTGGCTGCGTATTTGGTGACCTCTTTTGATGGTCCAGAGTTCTTTTCAGGCTTGATCTTCTTCTTCTTGAAGTATCGGAGAGTTGTTTTTGCGTTCTGCTTCTCTTCTGCTGCCTTGAGATCCTCTGATTATGGATAGAACCTTCTGAGCTGGTTTATGTGCCAAGAGTTTCTGATTTCTTCTCCTTGCATTGTCATCAGCTTGTAGGTTCCTGGTCCCAGTACTCCTTTGACGATATATGGTCCTTCCCATGGGCTAAGCAGTTTGTGCTTGCCTTCCGTCTTTTGATTTCTCTTGAGTACTTGATCTCCTAGGTTGAGTTTTCTTGGGCGTGTGCTCTTGTCGTAGTGCCTTCTAGATATCTTGCATTCTGGAGGATGGCGTTTGTTCGACTTCTTCCGCCGCGGTCGATTTCTAGTCTTCTTGTCTGTTTCTCCTTCTCCTTCTTCAAATTGCTCGATCCTTGGAGAGCTCCATATGAGGTCTGGCTGGTAGAACGGCCCACGATCCATAGGTCGGGAAGAAGGGTGAGTAACTGTTGCTCTGGCGATTTGAGTTCTTAGGCCCCAGACAACTTTTGGGAGTTCTTCAATCCACTTGGCTCCGTAGTCTTTGAGTTCTTCGTATAATCTTGGCTTCAGTCCGGCAAGGATGAGTCCGTTTGCTCTTTCGACTTGTCCGTTAGCTTGAGGGTGTCTTTGCGGAGGCATAGTCTATCCGTATGCCACAGTCTTGTGCCCAATCTTCAAATTTTGCCGCCGTGAATGGTGATCCGAGGTCAGTGATGATCCTGTTGGGTATCCCAAATCTGTGCATGATCTCTTGGATAAACTCGACTGCCTTGTTGGAGCTGTAGGTGATCAATGCCTTGTACTCTATCCATTTGGTGAATTTGTTGATGGCGGCGAAGATATATTCGTATCCTCCTTTGGCTCTTTTAAGTGGTCCGACTTGATCCAATCCCCAACGAGAAGGGCCATGACGGTGGTATGCGAATCGGGTTGTGTCTTTGGCACATGTGCTTGTCTTGCAAACATCGGCATCCCTTGCATGTTTTGACGAGTTCTTACGCATCTTTGAGGGGCATTGGCCCGTGCAGTATCCTGTTCTGAATGCTTTTCCCACGAGGGTTCTTGACACTGCGTGGTTTCCACGGCATCCAGAGCTTATGCATTTGAGTAGTACTCCTGATGACGCTGCTCTCTTGTAAAGCTTGTCTTTGATGAGCACGTAGTTCTTGCTTCTTCTCAAGATCCTGGTTTGCTTCAGCTTTGTCTTCGGGTAGTGTCTTGTTCTTGATGAAGTTTATGACGTCTTCGATCCAAGGAGTTGTTCTTTGACCTGGAGAGATTATCATTACTCCGTTTAGAGCTGATTGCTCCATGTTGTCTTCTTTTGGGTTCTCCTTGATGGATGGTTTCAAGAGTTCTTCGACGAATACTCCTGGTGGGACTTGGGCTCTGTCAGATCCGAGTTTGGCTAGCACGTCTGCCGCCACGTTCGCATCTCTGAGCACGTGTAGGATCTCTAGGCCTTGGAAGTTCTTTTCTAGCTTGCATACTTCTGCGCAATAGAGGCCCATGTTGTCCTTTGTGCAGTCCCAGTCCTTGTTGACTTGATTGATGACAACCGCGGAGTCACCGTATACTTGTAGTCTCTTGATTCCCAGAGTTCTTGCTATCTTGAGGCCATGGATGAGTGCTTCATACACTGCCTCATTGTTGTAGCTTGCCACATGATTTGCGTGCGTGCTTGAGTTGTCTTCCTTACGGAGATATGAATAAAATCTCGGCTCCTGCTTCCCCTAGCTTCAACGATCCATCAAAGTACATGTTCCAATGTTTCTTGATGTCGTCGGATATGGGTTGTTGGAGCTCTGTCCATTCCGCTATGAAATCCGGTAGCGCCTGGGATTTGATTGCTCTTCTTGGGGTGAACTCTAGATTCAATGCTCCGAGTTCCACTGCCCATTTTGATATGCGGCCTGTTGAATCTCTGTTCCTCAGGATGTCGCCTAGTGGTGAGTCAGTTACCACTGTGATCTTGTGACTGTCGAAGTAGTGTCGTAGCTTCCTTGATGTGATCAGTATGGAGTAGAGTAGTTTAAATGCGTGAGGGTATCGAGCCTTGGACTCAGATAGAACCTCGCTTACGTAGTAAACTGGCCTCTGGACCTTGTTCGGTTATTTGGGCTCTTCTCTTTCCACGATGATTGCTGAGCTGACCACTGTATTTGTTGCTTTGCTATATATAGCGGGAGTTCTTCTTGGTCCTTTGGAGGTGTTAGGGATTTGGAGGCTGTTGTAAGGTATTGCTTGAGTTCTTCAAACGCCTTGTCCGCTTCATCTGTCCACTTGAATTCTCCTTTGGTCTTGATGAGTTTGAAGAAAGGTAGCCCTTTCTCTCCAAGCTTGGATATGAATCTGTTGAGTGCCGCCATGCACCCCCGTGAGCTTACGGGCGTCCTTGGCGCTGGGGGCCGTGTCATCTCGGTGATTGCATTGATTTGCTTGGTGCTGGCTTCAATGCCTCTGTTCGCGACCAAGAAACCCAATAGCTGTCTGACGGTACTCCAAAGACGCATTTTGTTGGATTGAGCTTCCATTTCCACTTGTTGAGGTTCTTGAAAGTCTCTTCGAGGTCTTGAATCGAGTTTACGGTTCTCGGTCTTCACCACCATGTCGTCTCACGTATGCTTTGGCGTTTTTTGCCAATCTGTTCTCCCAAACAAGTTTGTATCGCTCTTTGATACGTTGCTCAGACGTTCTTCAATCCGAAGGACATTGTTTTGTAGCGGAGAGGCACCGAAGGGGGGTGATAAAAGAGGTCTTGCTTTCGATCTTCTTTCTTCGATGCAATCGGTGATATCCCGGTAGCAATCCAAGAACGATAGTAGAGCTGATCTGGCTGTAGAGTCCACTATTTGGTCGATCCTTGGTAGCCCGAAGGGATCTTTCGGGCAATGCTTATTCAGTGCAGTAGTCCAAACACATTCGCCCGGTCGAGGGTGTTCTTCTTCGAACGAGAACCGGGTTGGCTAGCCAGTCAGGATGTAGGATTTCTCTGATGAATCCCGCTGCGAGTAGTTTTGCAATCTCCTTTTTGATGGCCTCCTTCTTTTCTGGTGAGAACCTCCTTAGTCTTTGCTTGATGGGTTTGGATCCCATATTGATGTCAATTCTGTGCTCAGCCAGCTTCCTTGGTACGCCAGGCATGTCTGCCGGTTTCCATGCAAATATATCATTGTGTTGCCTTAGGAAGCTGGTGAGCGCGAGTTCCTATTTTGGAGATAGGTGGGCGCTGATGATCGCCGTCTTGGATGGATCGCCTGTCTGTAGATCAATGTGCTTGACGTCGGCTTCTTCTGGTGGAATCAGAATTGCTTGCTTCTTGGCCGGTATCTCGAGTTCTTCTGGATTCGTATCCTCTGCCATCTGATTGAGTTCTTTTTTCTCCAAGAGCTCTCCTGTCTTGTTTGCGATTTCCACGGCTTGTACGTCACACTCGAAAGCTTTCTTGAGGTCTCCTTTGATTGAAAGAACCCCAAAAGGTGCCGGCATCTTTAGTAGAAGATACGGGTAGTGTGGAATAGCCATGAATTTTGCAATAGCAGGTCTCCCCATAATGGCGTGGTATGGTGACTCGAGATTTGCCACTTCGAACTTGATGTACTCCGTCCGGTAATTTGACGGAGATCCGAATGTAACTGGCAAGGTGACTTGTCCAACTAGAGTGGTTGCTCGTCCGGGTACTATTCCATAGAAGGGAGTGCTTGAAGGAGCGATTAGTCCGGAGAGGTCTAGTCCCATCTTGTCGGTGTTTACGAAAATATGATGTTCAATCCTGCTCCTCCGGTCGATCAATACTTTGGTAACAGTCACTCCGGCTATCGTAGGTTCTAGTACCAGAGGATATAGGCCGGCATTGCCCACACTTGTCCATTGATCCTCCCTGGTGAACTGAATCGGGTATTGAGACCAATTGAGGTAGCGCGGTATTGCGGGTTCTGCTGCCATGATTGATCGGAGTGCTAGTTTATCTTGTCTCTTGCTCTTTGAACCGGGTACTCCAGAGAATATGACGTTCAAGGATCTCGTTGCTTTCTGGAAATCCCCTGTCTTTGGCTCTTCGTTGGCTTCTTCTCTGTTCTCTTGATTGTTTCCCTTCTGAGCAGAGTTGTTCCCTCCCTTGTACTTCTCCTGGAATGTGGTACAGTTTCCGAGCGTGTGCGGAGCTCCAGGGTGGTAGATGCAGGGTAGGTCTTCTAGCTTGATATTGCTTCTATTCCTGTCGCCATTGTTGTTGTTGTTGAACCTTTGCTTGTAGGGCTTCTTTGACTTCTCCCGCCATTGCGACAGGTATTATCTCGGTCCTCGCTTCTTTTCTTTGTTGAGAGCTGTTACGATCCTTCTTTGGGCCTTACGAGTTCTTTCTTTTTCGGAAAGCGGTCTCGAGTTCTTTCTTCACTCGATCATCTTCTCAACAGTAAGCTAGAACTGCTCGTTTGTCCTCGGGTTGTCTTTGTAGAAATCTGAGAACTGCCATCTTGAGAAAACCCCGTTGCCGAAGGCGTCTATCACTTCTCTCTCAGTGATGTCATGTACTTAGGATCTCATCTCCCCAAATCTTCGGTAGTAATCTCTCGGGGGATTCTCCCGGCTTCGCTTAAGGCTTTTCAACTCACGGCTGAGTAATAGGATGGGTGATGATTCTGCCCGAAGTTGCTACGAACGCTCTCTGTAAGTCTTCCCAAAGATCGGATTGAGCCTTCTTCGATCTTGTCGAACCATTGGAGCGGTAGAGCCTCTAGGGCCATGGGAAAGAAGACGGCTTTCGCGTCATCATCTCCTCCGGCCCACTCAATGGATTGTGAGTTGTCACACCCTAAAATTCGTATTTTAGGATGTGATGTAGAAAACACTAAATAACAACAAATGATTTTATTATTTCCTAAAATTTATAAACTTTAGTTAAGTTGTTGATATTCTAGATAGTGGAAAATGTGGGTTTCTAAAAATTTTGCAATTTAATTTAATGGTTTGTTGCATTCATGCCTTTGCACGTTGTTTATGTATGGAAAATGAATTTTTATTTTCAAAATGCGCTTAGGGTTTCATCCGAATCTTGTCATCCAAAATATCATGCCCAAGTTCTAAAAATCCTAGATCAAATTGTTAACCAAATCTTTGCATCCACACTATAATCAATCTTACCAAACCAATGTACAATCTTTTCTCACTTTTGTACCATTTGTTTTGAGGTCTGAATCTTTACTCTGAACTAATGCCAAGTGTCTCTCAACATCCTTTTTCCCTCCACCTAAATCGGTCTACAAACTCAATCAAAGCCTTTATATTTTTGTCCATCAATCCAATTAAATCTCAAATCATGTCCACATTTGAGACTTGACCCAACTATTTTTCTCTAATGGACAGGCTTAGTTTCTCTCTTTTTCATCAACAATGACAACCCAAATTTCTCTTATTTTTGCTAATGGAATCAAGTCTGCCCAAAAATCTCTCTTCCCTTATCTAACTCTCACTATTGATGTATAGATTAAAGAACGAGCTTTTTATCATGGTCTGCCACACTCATTTTGTTGCATGCTCTCACGCCTCTCCTCCCACTCATGCAAATATATGTAACAAAGAATACAACCACCTTCTTACATGCTCCCTCATCAATCTCTCTAATCTCTCCTCCCTAAGTGTGTGTGAGTAAGAGCACCGAAAATTGTCTGTCATCAATGGCACGACAGCCACACCTCCTCATGTTGCCTATGCCCAAACATTCTCATGCAAGAATAACAATCCACGCATAATTCCCACCATCCAATTTCTAGTGACATGCCTCTTCCTTCTCTTCCACATGTAAGCATAATGTCTATATTAATCTCCATGACTCCATCAATTTCACATCTAAAACAAGCATGCAAGGGCAGCCGAGCCTCTCCCTTCTCTCTTTTCTCTTGTGCATCCTCCTGTTTCCTCTCATGCAAAATACAACAATATCTTTGTTGTCTCCCTCCCTCTTTCTCTCAAGCAAATAGCGGCAACACAAAATACTCCTAATCACTTAGCTCCACTTATCTCATCTTCAATTGCATGAAGAAAATAAACATGCTCCTCCCTCTATTTCATTTGATCGAGCACACTCTCTCTTTCCCTTGCATAATTCTCTTCTCTCATGCAAAAGTAACAGCCCTCAATGCTTATTTTTCCTTCTCAAGATCCTGGTTTGCTTCAGCTTTGTCTTCGGGTAGTGTCTTGTTCTTGATGAAGTTTATGGCGTCTTCGATCCAGGGGAGTTGTTCTTTGACACGGAGAGATTATCATTACTCCGTTTAGAGCTGATTGCTCCATGTTGTCTTCTTCTGGGTTCTCCTTGATGGATGGTTTCAAGAGTTCTTCGACGAATACTCCTGGTGGGACTTGGGCTCTGTCAGATCCGAGTTTGGCTAGCACGTCTGCCGCCACGTTCGCATCTCTGAGCACGTGTAGGATCTCTAGGCCTTGGAAGTTCTTTTCCAGCTTGCGTACTTCTGCGCAATAGAGGCCCATGTTGTCCTTTGTGCAGTCCCAGTCCTTGTTGACTTGATTGATGACAACCGCGGAGTCACCGTATACTTGTAGTCTCTTGATTCCCAGAGTTCTTGCTATCTTGAGGCCATGGATGAGTGCTTCATACACTGCCTCATTGTTTGTAGCTTGCCACATGATTTGCAGCACGTACTTGAGTTGTCTTCCTTCTGGAGATATGAATAAAATCTCGGCTCCTGCTTCCCCTAGCTTCAACGATCCATCAAAGTACATGTTCCAATGTTTCTTGATGTCGCCGGATATGGGTTGTTGGAGCTCGTCCATTCCGCTATGAAATCCGGTGGCGCCCGGGATTTGATTGCTCTTCTTGGGGTGAACTCTAGATTCAATGCTCGAGTTCCACTTGCCCATTTTGATATGCGGCCCTGTTGAATCTCTATTCCTCGGGATGTCGCCTAGTGGTGAGTCGATTACCACCGTGATCTTGTGGATTGTCGAAGTAGTGTCGTAGCTTCCTTGACGTGATCGGTATGGAGTAGAGTAGTTTCTGTACGTGAGGGTATCGAGCCTTGGACTCAGATAGAACCTCGCTTACGTAGTAAACTGGCCTCTGGACCTTGTTCGGTTATTTGGGCTCTTCTCTTTCCACGATGATTGCTGAGCTGACCATCAGATTTTTGTTCTTTATATATAGCGGGAGTTCTTCTTGGTCCTTTGGAGGTGTTAGGACTGGAGCTGTTGTAAGGTATTGCTTGAGTTCTTCAAACGCCTTGTCCGCTTCATCTGTCCACTTGAATTCTCCTTTGGTCTTGATGAGTTTGAAGAAAGGTAGCCCTTTCTCTCCAAGCTTGGATATGAATCTGTTGAGTGCCGCCATGCACCCTGTGAGCTTCTGGACGTCCTTGACGCTTCTGGGCTGTGTCATCTCGGTGATTGCATTGATTTGCTTGGTGCTGGCTTCAATGCCTCTGTTGCTGACCAAGAAACCCAATAGCTGTCCCGACGGTACTCCAAAGACGCATTTTGTTGGATTGAGCTTCCATTTCCACTTGTTGAGGTTCTTGAAAGTCTCTTCCAGGTCTTGAATCAGAGTTTCTGGTTCTCTGGTCTTCACCACCATGTCGTCTACGTATGCTTTGGCGTTTTTGCCAATCTGTTCTCCCAAACAAGTTTGTATCGCTCTTTGATACGTTGCTCCGACGTTCTTCAATCCGAAGGACATTGTTTTGTAGCAGTAGGCACCGAAGGGGGTGATAAAAGAGGTCTTGCTCTGATCTTCTTTCTTCAATGCAATCTGGTGATATCCTGAGTAGCAATCCAAGAACGATAGTAGAGCTGATCCTGCTGTAGAGTCCACTATTTGGTCGATCCTTGGTAGCCCGAAGGGATCTTTCGGGCAATGCTTATTCAAAAACAGTGTAGTCCAAACACATTCGCCGCCTCCGAGGTGTTCTTCTTCCGAACGAACCGGGTTGGCTAGCCGGTCGGGATGTAGGATTTCTCCCGATGAATCCCAGCCGCGAGTAGTTTTACAATCTCCTTTTTTGATGGCCTCCTTCTTTTACTGGTGAGAACCTCCTTAGTCTTTGCTTGATGGGTTTGGATCCCATATTGATGTCAATTCTATGCTCACCGGCTTCCTTGATACGCCGGGCATGTCTCGCGGTTTCCATGCAAATATATCATTGTGTTGCCTTAGGAAGCCGGGTGAGCGCGAGTTCCTATTTTGGAGATAGGTGGGCGCCGATGATCGCCCGTCTTGGATGGATCGCTTTGTCTGTAGATCAATGTGCTTGACGTCGGCTTCTTCCGGTGGAATCGAAATTGCTTGCTTCTTGGCCGGTATCTCGAGTTCTTACGGATTCGTATCCTCCGCCATCCGATTGAGTTCTTTTTTTCTCCAAGAGCTCTCCTATCTTGTTTGCGATTTCCACGGCTTGTACGTCACACTCGAAAAGCTTTCTTGAGGTGTCCTTTGATTGAAAGAACCCCAAAAGGTGCCGGCATCTTTAGTAGAAGATACGGGTAGTGTGGAATAGCCATGAATTTTGCAATAGCAGGTCTCCCCCATAATGGCGTGGTATGGTGACTCGAGATTTGCCACTGAGCTTGATGTACTCCGTCCGGTAATTTGACGGAGATCCGAATGTAACTGGCAAGGTGACTTGTCCAACTAGAGTGGTTGCTCGTCCGGGTACTATTCCATAGAAGGGAGTGCTTGAAGGAGCGATTAGTCCGGAGAGGTCTAGTCCCATCTTGTCCAGTGTTTCTGAAAATATGATGTTCAATCCTGCTCCTCCGTCGATCAATACTTTGGTAACAGTCACTCCGGCTATCGTAGGTTCTAGTACCAGAGGATATAGGCCGGCATTGCCCACACTTGTCCATTGATCCTCCCTGGTGAACTGAATCGGGTATTGAGACCAATTGAGGTAGCGCGGTATTGCGGGTTCTGCTGCCATGATTGATCGGAGTGCTAGTTTATCTTGTCTCTTGCTCTTTGAACCGGGTACTCCAGAGAATATGACGTTCAAGGATCTCGTTGCTTTCTGGAAATCCCCTGTCTTTGGCTCTTCGTTGGCTTCTTCTCTGTTCTCTTGATTGTTTCCCTTCTGAGCAGAGTTGTTCCCTCCCTTGTACTTCTCCTAGAATGTGGTACGCCGAGGCGTTTGCGGGCTCGAGGTGGTAGATGCAGGGGTAGGTCTTCTAGCTTGATATTGCTTCTATTCCTGTCGCCATTGTTGTTGTTGTTGAACCTTTGCTTGTAGGGCTTCTTTGACTTCTCCGCCATTGCGACAGTATTATCTGGTCCTCGCTTCTTTTTCTTTGTTGAGAGTCGTTCCGATCCTTCTTTGGGCCTTCGAGTTCTTTCTTTCCGAAAGCGGTCTCGAGTTCTTTCTTCAGCTCGATCATCTTCTCAACGATAAGCTAGAACTGCTCGTTTGTCCTCGGGTTGTCTTTGTAGAAATCCGAGAACGCCATCTTGAGAAAAAACCCGTTGCGAAGGCGTCTATCACTTCTCTCTCGGTGATGTCATGTACTTAGGATCTCATCTCCCCAAATCTTCGGTAGTAATCTCTCGGGGATTCTCCCGGCTTCGCTTAAGGCTTTTCAACTTAGCTTTGAGTAATAGGATGGGTGATGATTCTGCCGCGAAGTTGCTACTGAACGCTCTCCAAGTAAGTCTTCCCCAATGTCGGATTGAGCCTTCTTCGATCTTGTCGAACCATTGGAGCGGTAGAGCCTCTAGGGCCATGGGAAAGAAGACGGCTTTCGCCAAGTCATCATCTCCTCCGGCCCGACTCAATGGATTGTGAGTTGTCACACCCTAAAATTCGTATTTTAGGATGTGATGTAGAAAACACTAAATAACAACAAATGATTTTATTATTTCCTAAAATTTATAAACTTTAGTTAAGTTGTCGATATTCTAGATAGTGGAAAATGTGGGTTTCTAAAAATTTTGCAATTTAATTTAATGGTTTGTTGCATTCATGCCTTTTGCACAGTGTTTATGTATGGAAAATGAATTTTATTTTTCAAAATGGGCTTAGGGTTTCATCTGAATCTTGTCATCCAAAATATCATGCCCAAGTTCTAAAATCCTAGATCAAATTGTTAACCAAATCTTTGCATCCACACTATAATCAATCTTACCAAACCAATGTACAATCTTTCTCACTTTTGTACCATTTGTTTTGAGGCTGAATCTTACTCTAAACTAATGCCAAGTGTCTCTCAACATCCTTTTTCCCTCCACCTAAATCGGTCTACAAACTCAATCAAAGCCTTTATATTTTTGTCCATCAATCCAATTAAATCTCAAATCATGTCCACATTTGAGACTTGACCCAACTATTTTCTCTAATGCACAGGCTTAGTTTCTCTCTCTTTTTCATCAACAATGACAACCCAAATTTCTCTTATTTTTGCTAATGGAATCAAGTCTGCCCCAAAAATCTCTCTTCCCTTATCTAACTCTCACTATTGATGTATAGATTAAAGAACGAGCTTTATCATGGTCCGCCACACTCATTTGTTGCATGCTCTCACGCCTCTCCTCCCACTCATGCAAATATATGTAACAGCAATACAACCACCTTCTTACATGCTCCCTCATCTCTCTAATCTCTCCTCCCTAAGTGTGTGTGAGTAAGAGCACCGAAAATTGTCTGTCATCAATGGCACGACAGCCACACCTCCTCATGTTGCCTATGCCCAAACATTCTCATGCAAGAATAACAGATCACGCATAATTCCCACCATCCAATTTCTAGTGACATGCCTCTTCCTTCTCTTCCACATGTAAGCATAATGTCTATATTAATCTCCATGACTCCATCAATTTCACATCTAAAACAAGCATGCAAGGGCAGCCGAGCCTCTCCCTTCTCTCTTTTCTCTTGTGCATCCTCCTGTTTCCTCTCATGCAAAATACAACAATATCTTTGTTGTCTCCCCTCCCTCTTTCTCTCAAGCAAATAGCGGCAACACAAAATACTCCTAATCACTTAGCTCCACTTATCTCATCTTCAATTGCATGAAGAAAATAAACATGCTCCTCCCTCTATTTCATTTGATCAGCACACTCTCTTTTCCCTTGCATAATTCTCTTCTCTCATGCAAAAGTAACAGCCCTCAATGCTTATTTTTCCTTCTTAATCTCCTCCCTAAAGTGTATCAATCGTTCTTCATCCTCTTTCCCTCTTCTAAAAATAACAAAGAAGATCAAGTTTCTAAAAATAACAGGCAGAATCAAGTTCCTTCTCCCTTAATTCCCTTGAACATAAACCTCTCTTCAAGTCTCTCGGTTTTCCTCTCCCTTCAATTGCATGCATCCATGCAGAAATAGCAGCCATATCTTCTCTCCTTCCTCCATCCATGGCGCACAAAGATGGACAACATCTCCCCGGTCGCCCTCTCTCATCCTCCCGCTGCAGCCCGCACAATCCTTCCCCCCATGCAAAAATTGCAACAAATGCTCCTTCCCTAATTCCCCTTTCAATCCCCTCCTTATTCTCCCTTACCACTCCCTAATTGCAAGAGTAAACAGCCATGCATCTTTACTTCTCCATGTGCGTAAAACAAATGCCGATCGCCTCCTCTCCTACTACTCCCATCTCGTCATGGACGCCCCATCTCTTCCCCTTCCTCCACCATGGACACTACAAGAAATGTGTTGATACATGACGGTTTCCTCGGTGACGGTTTTAAAACTGTCATCCCATACTGAATCTATGACGCCTTGTGACGATTTGCATATTAGTCGCTAAGTCTATGACGGTTTTCAACCATTTGTCACCTCCGTAGTTATCTATGACGCTTTAGAATATACATTACAAAGGAGTATGTGGTGACGTGGATGGTGGGACCCCTAGTGACATGGATGTCATGGTGATGTGGATGTCCTTTTTTTGAAATTTCATAACTTGAAATTTAAATTTTTAATTGTTCAACCAAACTTGTTTGACGAAATGATTGTAGATATCGATGAATTGTACAACTTGTTTTTGATGATTTTTTTTTTTGTGATGTAAAAAAATACGAAATAACAAAGGAGAAAAATTAAAAAAGAGAAGCTATAAAGGGGCTCAAACAACAGTCTATTTTTTAAAAGGCACTTGATTTCGATTTTTAAAAGAATTTACAAAGCAAAACAAAATAATATATATATATATATATATATATATATATATATATAAAGAAAAGGCCGATGTCTCTGTTTTGTCTTCTCTTTTTTTATAGGCCCGGCCTGTACTCCCTCCACTTTCTCTCTTTGGGCCGGCCCAAAATTCACCTCCCCTCCCTCTCCATCGTTGGATGATTCGAATTCACGGTGAGGATTAAAACCCTAGATCGTCGCTGAAATTTTTCCTCCTCTCTTCTCAACCCTCTCCCGATGTGTAGCCAGTCCCCACTCCGAATCGACTCAATACTTCGCTAGGCAGCGGCGGCGCCCCAGCCCTTCCCCCACGATGGCGGCGTGGACGCACGCGACGGCGGTGCCCCAGCCCTTCCCGAGCCCTTGCTCGGTGCGGCCTCCTCCTCTTCTCCCTAGTCAAGCCGCCTACTCTTTTCCCACCACCAGTCCTCCTTTCCACCACCTAGTGGCGTATCCAGCCCGGCACCGCGGCGATTCAGGGGGCGGCGGCGGCTGATTCCGGCGGCGGTGCAGCGATTCGGTCCAGGGGAACCGCGGGTCTAGTGGTAGCGCTTCAGTTCCAGCCAGGAGCACGGTAGATCGAGCGATGGCGTGACCTCGTCCCCTTCCTACAGCACGTGACCCTCGCCCCCCCTCCGGACATGGCACTAGCCGCCGAGGTAAACGCTTGATTCAGTTCTCATCGGCGTCACGAGTTCTCTTGCTTGATTCGAAATAGCCCTTCTTTGGTTCGGAAATCTAGAATGTACAGGTGCTTGTGCTCAACTTGATTTTTAGGATACGTGAGTGTTTTAAATGGTTATTTGTAATCAATATTTGCATATTTGCTTGACTGATTATTTCTATCACACATTGTACAATGACTATTAGAGACTGAAGGTTTCTTTTAGCTAATGGTATTTCATTGTGTGTTCGACTTTGTTAGGGAGCACAAAAATTCAGGCACTCCATTATTTATTAATAACTGGGAATTCAGATTGGGGAATTGTTATGTCTGAAGGTTAGTTTCAATAATTAATAATTAATTGGGAACCTTCATTTACTTTTTTTTTAATTTGACTAAGGCATAAATATTTAAAACTTAAGGAGACAATATTTAGCGGAGACAATACATGAGGCCTTCACTTTTCCCGAGTAGATAAAACTTAAGCGCACAATATTTAAGGATATATAGAGCCTGTTGATATATGCAAACAATTTGAGAAGTTATATTCATCAAGTTATTATGAATACCAATAGTTACAGCCTTTCAAGACATATTTTAGGGCCTTATGTGAATTCTATGCATCTCTAAATGGCTTCAGTCTTTCTACTTGTAAAGGCAGAATAACTTTGTTCGCTAATATGTAAAAAGCATTCAGACTTTGTTCTTGATATATGCTCACTTGAAATCACAAGTAGAGTCTCGCTAATATGTGGATGTCAGCAGAAAAATGCAACATTAAGATTCTAGCTTAATTAACAAGTACTTTATTAGTACATGATATAGCAGAGCACATGGTCAAAATGGATCTTTGTCAAACTAGTAGTGGATTACTTAGACATCCTTCCTGTTTTATTCACTACTATAGCAGCTCATGCTTTTTCCCTGGTTGTTTTTTTTTCACTGCAGTTCAGCAACCCACAGCTGTAGGAGCAGATGCAGAGCGTTACTCTAATGCAGTCGTCATTTCTTATGTATTGCACTCGTTGTAGTCAGTCTATTTAATCTCAAGAACAATCCTTGTACTATGTATAATCTGCTTATGTACTATTAGCGCCTCTTCTTGGTAACAGCTTACTATTTTGTGGCAGGAGTTGTATCTGAAGTTTGTAATAAAGAATTTGATTGTTGAAATGGATGAAACATGGCTGATGTATATAGGACCCTAGTAGGGTTTTTTTTTTTTTCTGAATTATTATCGCGACGTTCTATTTCATCACTTTGTATGCTTTGTAGTCGGTGCTCGTAAACTTGCCGAACAGCTATTCCATGATGATTGTGGTCGCCACCGATCCAGCCATAGCGTCTGTGGACGTTTTTTTTTGAGCAATGAAGGTTTATGACGTGGATTCCTTGACGGATTTCTGAACCATCACGGATAGTTACCTATGACAGTTTTTAGAGCGTCTATGACCAATTGATAACGTCATGTATCAACACAATCCTAGTAGTGGGACGCCCCCTTCTTCTTCCTTTCATCCCTCACCACTTTCTCAACCAAAACGCAGAGGTCCTGCAGCTAATGGTTCCGTTTTGCTGCTGCACATCTATCCCCATCACCGGAATCCTGGAATTCTTCGCATCGTGTTGTGGTAAGGTCCATGGCCTTTCCTGTTCTTCACCATGGAACTGATCTTCAGCGCTTCCTCTCTGTTTTGATGATGTCCAGCACCTCAACGCTACATGGAGGCCACCGCGGTGTGCCTTGCCGCCTCCCTGAACTCACAGCAGCACCCCCGCAGGTTGTCGCCGCCGCTGCTTCTGAACAGCCATGGTGAGGCCCGCCCTCCCCCTCTCATCTCTGATTTTTTCAGTCCATGCCCTCCCCATCTCATTTCTTGATTTTCCTTCACACGTCTCAGATCGTCCCTGAGGAGAATCGCAGCAGCCCCGTCGATCGTCGTACATCTTGGTGCTGCCCTGTTCGTCACAGACCCTGTCATCACCAATTGTTGATGTCGGTTGGCATCGCTGTCATCTCCACCTATTCCTAACCCCAATGTGAGAACCACACATAGCCCTCTATCATATTTGATGATCTATATCAGAGATTTGTCATGTTAATTCAAGTAGGATTGATCTCCGGAGCAGTTTTCGCCATTTAACGTACTGCTGTCTTTCACAGACAGCAGCGTTGTTTCTCATTGTCAAGCACGTTCCCGGCAATCCGCAACTCCTTTTTGTAATTCTTTTGACCCATGAGTGTATTATATACCTGCACACACCTCTGAGAAATATCGTGTCCATAGGATCCAAGATCAAAGAGGTATAAGCCTTTTTGTGCTCGCTGTCCCACCTGCTCCGCAGCAGAGTTCCTGCTGGTTGGCATAAATGTTCCCGTTGTTTCATTACTCCAGCAGTCCTTCCCTTTGAGGCACACTTGTATCACATACTTGCACATGGCTCTACAAATTTTGGTGGCCATAGGACCAGCAGAAACCTTGTTTTGGTCAGCTTTCTTGCTCACTACCCTGCTGTCCTAGCAGCTGCACAGCACTCACTTGTTTTGGTGTTCCCCACTAATCTGCTATCCAAATAATCAAACCCTTCAACAGTAATGTGTCTCATATACTTGTACATGTATCAGCAAGTTGGATCGGTCATAGGTTTCACAATGGCTAAGATATTGAGGCCGTAGTATCTGCTACTCTTGCTGTCCAGAAAATCAGCCATGTCACCCGTTGTGTTCGCGTTCCCATCCAACGGATGGTCAAACCATCATGCCCCTTCACTATAACATACTACATACAATCCACAACCTGCTCCATACAATACCTATCTTCCAAGTTAGCTTGTATCCATCATGTTTTCTCCATTTCTACCATTCACTAAATCCTCCTAGCCTTTACCTTTGATCTTGCATATCTTTTAAACTGTGTCTCCTGTTTTAGTTGTTTTTGTGCTCAACGATCATAGCTACAAGTCTTGCATATTTTAAACCTTTAAGTCTTATTTTATATATACTGAATGATGTATTGCTTCTAGGTTTGTCTATGATGGTTGTGATGATTGTTGCGATCGTTAGAAGAGGCTATACAAGGATGATCTGGAAGGAAAGTTCGACAAGTTTGAGCACTATTTGAGGCAAGTATAGTTTGGGATCTACTAGCTTAAGTTCATGATCATGTGACCTATTTAATGTTTATGCCATAAATCATAAAACATGACTTTTATCAACATAAGAAATTGTCTGCAACAGAACATCCGGGACTTACAGTACAGCCATGAGTGCTACATGGCACTGGCTTTAGTCAAGTATGAGGATCCTTTCTAGCTTGTTAGTGGTTACCGAAAGGCGTTAGGGTGAAACAGACCGTGGATCCCGGAGAGGTTGTATCACACGGAACTGCCGCAGACTGTGGATCCCCAGAAGGGTTGTATCGCATAGACTGACGGATTTACCTAGCGGCCACTAACTTGTTAGACGGACTTTTGAAAGGCTTCATAGTGAACCCCGCCGACCTTCCTTGGAAGAGGGTTAAGAGACTAGCTACCTCGGGCGAAAGGGTAAATCACGGCTCATGGTGAAAGTGTACACCTCTGCGCAGAGTTTATCAAACTAGTATACTAGCCTTGCTCAAGGACACGAGCGGCCTTGGACCTTTGCACTAAGATGATGACTAATGTTGCTAAGATTATGGTTTATCGTTTTATGCTTTACATTATTTAAGTTAGACTGATCATGATCATGGGTAGTTCTTGCCTTGCTATATTTGCTGAGTTCGACATGAACTCACTCTTGCTATTTCCCCCACCCTCAGTCTATTAGCAAAAGCTCCATAGAAGATGGATGAAGGCGCTGAGGATACTAATCGGAGTGCTTGGCATACGGAGCCCCCAGTCAACTGTCCCTAACAAGAATGGAGCCCAAGAAGTTTAGCAACCGTTCCGCGTTACTCTGATAAGTTGTAAGTGTTAATATAGCTATGTTTACGCTATAAAGCATTGTTTCTGATATTTTATCTATTCTGTGTTGTATGTGTGGACTTCCTGGGCACACATATGACGAGTCTGGTCTTATTTGGAAAGCTAGGCGTGACATGAGTAGACTCTGAGCCATTGTCTGGGCTCTATTTTCCCATCGTATTTTGAGTGGTTTGAAGGCTTGAACTTTGGAGGTAGCTTGTCTTCCTGCAATCTTTCCGCGAAGCAAGGAAACCTGTCGTAGCTTTCCGTCGTTCTTTCTTCAAGTCCTCCTGAGGTTCTTCCTCCTCTTGGATGAGTTCCAGTAGGTCGATATGTTGACTCCGCGACTTCTTCTCGTCAGCTTGGTCTTGGAGCGGGGCTTTCCCTCGGGGGTCTCTGGTACTGTCTACCATCCCTCCGGGGTGGCCTGGAGTTGTTGGAACCCTCTGGCCTTCCTAGCCTCTCAAAGACGTTGGATCGACTTCTTGGAGCATGAGAGTTGTTCGCCTTTGACTGTGACGTTCTGGGATCTCTTTCTCGGGTAGCCTTCTATAACGCCTCCTTGATGAGCCTTTCTTCGTCATTTAAGGTCTGTAGCAGTCTTCAGGCGGTCAATCAACCCTTATAGCCTTTCCCGGGTTGCTCGTTGATCGTTCTCAGCTTCTCTTTCGGATTTTAGCCTTTCGTACTCATGTAGATCGGCTTGATATTTGTTCAGGGCTTGCATGCGTGAGTTTGCCCCCGATTCAAGGTCCTCCCTTTAGCTTGTTCCTTTTTAGCCTTTCTTGGCGTTGGTGTTCTCCTTCGTCTTCAAGGGTTCTTTCGTCCGCCGAGATGTTGTATAGGCCTTCGTCGGTGGACCTTGATGTCCGGGCTTCGGTCGGGTAAGTGGGGTGCGAGCCGTAGCCACCATAAAGACTTCCTTAGCAGGTGTAGCTTTTGGCCGCCACTCCTTCCGTCTGGGGTAGGCCTTATGATGTTGGTCCTCCCTAGTTGCCCTTGTTGCTTGACGATCGGCTTCGTTGAGGGTTCTTGGCCAGTGGATGATGCACTCCTCCTCGGGCTCTTGTTAATATGAGCCCTCTTTGCGCGCTCCAAAGGAATCTCCAATCTTCTCTTGAGAGTTGTCCAAGCGCTCCTTGAATACGCGAACGCTGCGTTCCGTAGTCCTGTAGGAAACTGAAAAGGTAATCTGGACTGGTGTCCAGGGTTATATCCGAATTCGCCTTCTTTCTCCGAGTTGGAGTAGTGTTGGCTGAAAAAGTTTCGAGTTGGAGTAGCTTCCCTTATCTCGAGTCGAGTTGGAGTTGTACTTGAGTTGCCTTCGAATCCGCACTTGAGCCCTGGTTGTCCACCTTCCCCGAGTTGGTTTCGGGTTTGGGTCCTTCCGTGTTGGTTCCCGAGCAGGCTTCGAGCTTGTTCTCCGTCTTCGAGGCGGCTTCGACAATTGTAAGTTGCTGGAGCTTCTCGGCGAGTTTTTGTTCGTCGGTCCTGGAGTCCTCGATGATGTAGCTTTGAGTCTTGCCGTCGTCGTCGATCTCGCAAGTCCATGACCCGAAGATGATCGTCCTCCTCGCCGATGTACTCATGATGTCGTGGTCCGCCGGACTCTCGTGCTGAAATTCGACGAGAGCCCCTACCCGCGCGCCCACCGTTGATGTTTTACGACCGAGAGCCCGCCACGGGGTGAACCGGGCGCTTTGTTGCGCAGCCGACATGGAGAGCGGGGGTTTTTATATCTGGTTCGGGCCCTCGATCAAGGATCGAGTAAAGACCTTTACGTCCAGTCGGCGTGAGCCTGTTTTTGATTGATGGGGTTAGCCGGAATCGGCTATGAAGCTTACGCCCGCTTGGTCGTGGCCAAGCTCGTGTCCTGTATGTTCGATGCTCTCCTCTACGAGGTGCCCCTTGGCCGCCTTTTATAGTCCAAGGGGCCAAGGAACTCGCTACGATCCTAGTCGGATACGAGAGGGCTGTTCGTAGAGGAACCGAACACCCAAACTCTAAACAAGGTAACCTCGACTAGTGTTCTATCCCTAATTACAACAAAGTCACCGTAGCTATGCTTCCATTGCCTTACGGGAGTTGTTCGTGGCCGCAGGATAGAACCCTCGCGAACAACTTCGCCGCTTGGGTAGACATATGACGGCTTCCCAACCGGTATTGGTCGCCGCCGTCTTCGGGGGAAGGTTGTGCCTTTTGAGGAATTGCTGAAGATGGTGCTCTTTGGGTGCGCTTCCTTCTACTCTTTTGTGGAGTTGAGCGCTCCCTTTGGGCTCTTTTTCATCCCGGCCGCGACATGGTGGACTCCGGAGCCTTCTCAAGGAGGGTTCTTTTCTTCGCTAGGTCACTTATCTTGATCCCGGGGTCCATTCGCCGCCGTCGTCGGGGTTCTTCGAGCTCCGGGTGTTTATGGACTTGGGCGCAAGGGTCTTGACTTCGAAGTAGCCCTGAGTCGTTGAGATTCGGGCTCTTGGGGTTCGGGGATCACAGTCCGAGTGCTCCGTCTTCTTCGCCGTTGGATGCGGTTTCTCCCGCTGCGGTGTTGTACTCTTTAGGATTATAATGCCCCAGTCTTCTTTGTATCTTGTTGCGTGGGAGTTCTTGTTGGGCTCCCGTGCATCCGAGTCTTCTTTGTATCTTGTAGGGAGTTGTTTCCCATATAACTTGTAATCTTCGAGATGTTGAATAAAGATATCTGCCCCTTGATCCGTTACGTACTTGTATTTTTTGTATGACTCTGGTCTGCGCTTCGTGCGACTTGTTGCGCTTTGTTCTCTGCTTGTTCTTGCTGTGGTCTTCCGAGCTCTTCTCCTTCGGATGACTTGTTGAGATTGCGCCTTTAGAGTTCTTCCTTAGGCTTCCGGCTCTTATATCCTTCTTGTAGGTTCATGCCGAGTAGTTTGGAGTCGTGCTCTGTGACATCAGTGTTGTTTCGGCTGATGATTCAGCTTGCCTTTCAGTAGACTTGGCTGTTCATAGTGTTGAAGTTCTGCTTCGAGTTGTCGATCTTTGTTTTCGACTTGTCGGCGTAGACTTGGTCTGTTCATAGTGTTGAAGTTCGCTTTTGAGTTGTCGATCTTTGTTTTTCGACTTGTCGGCGTAGGATCTTATCCTTGTGCGCCTTTGGGTTGTTTCTTCCTTGACGCGTCGGCTTCAGCTTTGCTCATAGGTCTTGCCGTAGTAGATTGGAGTCTTGCTTCATGCTTTGAGTTCTTTTTCTGAAGGAATCAGCTTGCTTGTTTCTCGTATACTTGGCCGAAGGTAGTTAAAGTTCTTCTCCCCCGAAATCCAAAGGTTTGTTTTTCTAGAGAGTCAACCCGCCTTTTCTGTGGATTTGGCCGGGGATATTTGTAGAGTCTTGCTCGGGTTTTTGTCGGGGACTGTTTTTCTCGACAAATGACTTCTGTCTTCTTCCCGAGACTTGTCATGATTGTTGACGGTAACCAACGACATATTTTTTCCGTCAACTTACTACCATAAAGGGAGTAAAACTATACCTTTTATACTCATATACATTTATCACTAATAAATTCCACTTGTAGTGTCTAGTATTTTATTTTGCAGATTTATAATAAAAGCAAGTGGAAAAATCCGACCAAAATACGCCATCCGGGGAAGCGCATTCTTGCAAAATACAAGCCTAGGAGCAAATCGACCCAAAACATCAAAATTGGGCCGAACCAAGCCCGGCCCACAACTTTTCAAGACGAAGGAAGCCAACTCACCGAGACCCAGGCCAGGCCGAGCCTGTGGGGTGCGCGCCACCACCCGTGCGGCCGCACCCTCCCCGAGGCGGTTTTCGGCCCAGCCTCGGGAGGCGGTTCATGAACCTTGCCAAATGGGGGTTACCGACGTGGATGGTCGGTTTGCTCGATTAGGAAGGTTTACCAGTCGGTTTTGGTGTAAATTAGCACTTAGGCCCCTCCTCCAAGTGTATAAGTAGTCCCCCTCTCTTCCTCTCTCAACACACACCACTTGGGAGTCCAAAAAACCAGCACTCTTCCTCTCTCTACCACCTCTACCTCTCTCTCTTCTTCTACTTCTTCTACTTCTTCTTCTTCTTCTTAGTTCTTGGTTAGCACTTGGAGTAGAAGAGCTACAAGGAGGGCTTGTCTCCTAGAAGAAAGTGCTTTGGTAATATATCTTCTCAATGGAGCATTCTTCTATTTGCAAGTCTTATATCTATGTTCTTGGCCTAACTTATGAACTAGAGTATAGTCTTGTTCATGTTCTTGTGTTAGTATATGAACTAGCATATAGTTTACATATCATAATCTTGACATGTTCATCTCAGTTCATCATCAATCATCATATGCCTAACTTGATTAGAGGTGGGATATCGGTTCGTTGTTCCTTCGGGTTTGCTCTTGTTCTAGTCCGTCCATTCGACGAGTGGGGATTCTGGGGGGACAAGAGTAGTGCTCTGATATGCGGGCATGGTGCCCGGGTATTACGACACCTGCGAATATGAGAGCATGGCACGGTTGGACGGGGTAGGCGGCCGGATCGTGACAAGTCTTGACCGTCCCTTGAAATCCCCCCACGTTCGTATGTGCTTTGTAGGAGTTAAGTAAATGCCTCGGTGGGAAGCGGACTTCCCGGTGGGGTCTCCCGGTATCCTAGACTTAACCATGCCTAAATCGGTTTGCATATGATCCTAACTATTCATTTGTATGGCCATGACTAGATACATTAGAAATTACTCCATTAGGTTATTCATTTATTCTTTATCTATTTTTCTTTATCCTTTGTTTGGGTGGATTCTTAAGTGTGTGTCACACTATCCATAAACCGTTATTGCTCACCCCGTTATGAACAATTTGGTCTAAGCAAACACATGTTCCTCTATTCGGATGCCATGCTAATAAAACACATGCCTTCCTTTGGGAAAATATAAATAATAACGATACCCTGAATACTTCGGTGAAATGCTACAATGATAGATCCGTGCGCTTGGCGGATGAAATATCTAAAAATGGCAAGATCTATCCCGTTGACGCGTTCGCTCGGATCACCGACATGGTGGTTTCACTGGGGATGTCAGCGGTGCATTTCGGCGCCGTTATTGGGGATGGGTTTTATACTGCTTTTCCTTTGATTGCGCTAATAAATGTCAACAAGCATTTCGGCACCGTTGCTTGGGGAAGGCATTGTGAAAAAAAATAATAAACTAGCTGGCTATGAATATGAACTGTGTGCGTGGCTACCATTTGCTCATACAGGCTAATCTTTTATGTTTTCTCTCGTTGTGGATGAAAACAGGGGATAGTGTATGTCGGGTTTCCCTACGCTGAAAACTTCATCTCTCGATCCGTAGGCACTCCTAAGGAAGAACAGGTCTCGTGCCGCTTCTTCTTCTTCTTGGAACCCCGACGGTCGAGACCGACATCCCCGCACCAACCGCATCTCAAGCTATGGCCGGGTCGCGCCGATTTCACTACTCCCGCCCGTCACCAACGCGTGCCCCACCGGCGGTGGTGAATGTGGACAAGAACTTTGAACTGCGCGACTGGGCCGATCACCATGGTGCAGGCCACCCATTCTTCGTGGATTTTGCCCTAGCGAGGGGCGCCAACGCTCATCTCCAACACTTCCTTGAGCTGTGCGACACAATCGTTATCAAGGGCGTCGAACTGGCGTCATCGCTCCGCTTGTTTCCTTTCTCCCTCATGGGGAAGGCGAAACAATGGTTCTACAAGGACAAGGAAGTAGTCAAGACGTGGGCCAAGTGCTCCGCGGGCGTTCCTCGCTAAGTTCTTCCCCATGGGCAAAACCAATGCCCCGAGGGGAAGGATCGCCAATTTCCAGCAGACATCAATGGAACCCATTCCGGAGGCGTGGGAGAGGCAGCAAGAATACATTCTAGCATGCCCGCACCATGGATGGAGAATTGGCTGGTGCTCCGAGAACTTCTACAATGGTCTCACGGCCATATCAAAGGGCACCTCGACGCCGCCGCCGGCTGGTGGCGCATTCTTATCGCCACCATAGATCGGGCAACAACCCCCGATTAACAAAATGATGGCAAACCCAGCCTGGGGAAGACGTAACCCTAGCCAAAACACAAAAAGGCATGCATACCGTGAAGGAGGCGGATATGCTTGCCGCAAAAATGGATCTACTACTGAAGAAACCGGAGGAGCGCAGCACAAACTCTACTACCCAAAGGCGCCCGGTTTATGCCACGCGAGACTCACACATGATGTGTGAGACCGTAGTGGAGTTGGCCACTCGGGGGGATAACCGCCACGAGACCCGTGAAAGAAGCTGCCTTCATCAACAACAAAGAACGGGTATCGCCAACCTCGGCAAAGGCTGGAACAACCAGTCAGGCCACCATTCCAAGGTAACCAGGGTACAACTCCAATTATAACCCAGGCAGCCATCATTGAAGGACCTGTATTGGGCCAAGCCAAGATCAACGAAAATCTCACCAAAAGATGAGCCATCAAGATAAAATCCTTGAAGGAGTGAATAATAAGCTCGAAGGGTTGACATCACCGTGAAGAATCAACTTCGGCTTCAACAAGATGATAGAGACACGCGGTGGCCCGGTTGTTTGCTCAAGTACCGCCTAATCGACTCGGGTAGGATCCCAAAGGCAACCTGAGGTCCCGCACGAGTCGGTTAACATGATATCTCCGAGGCTCGATCCAACCCAAAGGCGCTAAAGAAGATCCCCGTGAGCTCGCCATTCATTGCCAAGAAGGGCAACCCCGGGCGTCCACTTATCACCGCGCTGTTGGGCCCCCATACCTTCGTCAATGCATTCCGTGACCTAGGGGCCGTACCAATGTGATGTCCAAGGCCACCTTCAACAGAATCCATGGAGGAACACTTACTCCCGCCAACCGTCCTCCAAATGGCGGATCAATCAACAAGGCGGCCGAGGGAATACTCAAGACGCGTGCTAGTCAAAATACGAGGCGGAGTACATCCCCGCAGATTTTGTGATCTCGGATATGGGCCCATCGGAGGATACGTCTCTCCTCCCGGGGAGACCGTTTCTCTATACGGCCAAAAGCCGATATCCGCATGGGGAAAGGCTTCATAGTCTTCCACGCCGAGAGTAAGGCGGTAAAGTGCCCATTCATCGGGTACAAACAACAACACACCCGGATATCAACATCATCGAAAACCGGTGTGGAGTGTTGAAGGATCTCGACTCGAGACCCCCGGAGCGTGTGCTTCCCGCCAAGATGCTTGAGGGAGAGTCGACAGTGACTATAAATAACAACGCCCCTTTTTTTAAAAAAAAATGGGGTATATTTAAAAAAATTATATATATATATTTGTGTTTTATAAAATATTAAACAAAAATATTTATTACATAAAGTCTATAAGTAAATATTTTTGAAAACCAAAATAAAAAAAAAAAATAAATAAATTTATATTTGTAAATTTTTGGAGAAATTCAAAAAGGGAGAAAACGGTCGAACCAGTAGCGAGCAAAAAGCGGCCACGAACTTTTCACGGACCGTTGAGCACGCCCGGCCAAAGCACGGCAGCGGCGGCCTCGAGGTGGAGTCTTGTGCGCACCCTCAAGGTGCGCCCGCACCCTTCTTTGGCGCCACGCCGCGGGCCCCGCCTTCGCCAACGGTTCCTAGCCGTTGTGTGGAGCGTCCCCTCGGCCGCTGGCTCGGCTATAAATAGCCCGAAACACCGTGTGAGAGCACCCACCTCTCATTTTCACTCTTTCTCACTCTCACACTCTCCCACTTGCTCTACACTCCATTTTCTCCACCAAAAACATTGTGCCAAGCAAGATCGCGGGTGTGAAAGTTCATACTTTCAACTAACCCTTGCACACCCGAGGTCTCGCTTAATTGTTTTTGCAAAGAGCCATGAAGAAAACCGGGAATTCTTCGGGGGTTGAGGCGGTCGTCAAGACATCACTCACGACAAACAAGCACAAGCTCCGCCCTCAACCCGACGACCTCGAAGGCTCCCCCATGCAAGAAGACGCTGCACCCGCCTGGGGAAAGAAGCTCAAGCTCCCCCGACAATCGACGGCCGACGCGCGTACCTCGACATCCATAGAGGTCGGGAGATGCAAGCATATCTCCTACTTAAGGACCGAGAGTTCCAAAGACACGCGGACTCGACCGCGAGCTTCTCGAACAAACGGTATGGGCGATGAATTCCCTATCCTTTGGAGAGCAACGGGTGGCGGGATATTCCTCCTCTCGAGGAGGAAGGTTCTCGCCTCCCGACAATCCAGTTCTTATGCACACTAGTAGAGGACCAGCTAGGAATTTCTTTCCGCCTCTTTGGTAAACCTTATCATGTTACGTATGACCTAGCTCACACCGGGTTTTCGATTATAGATGTGCACTAGACATAGATGCTTTGCTCTTCCCGGCTTTGCTAGGAATCACTTTTGGGAGGAGATATCCGGTGCTCATGAGGCCGGTGCTTTCAAACCTCGCCACTCACGCATCCAAGACCCATCACTTAGATATATCCATCGCTGATCTCGCCGACTTTGTTTCCTAGACATGGGGTTAGATGGGTGAATGAAATTGAATTGAAATTACTCTACGCTATTGTCCACAAGGAGAGAGTAGCTCCGATGGTAGAGATGTGCAGGAACTTTTTACATATTATCACAAAAGTTGTTTTGTTCACATCCCCCGCACATCCCTTATCACACGCCTCGCATCGTGATTGGAGCTTTGGATGATCGCCGTAATAGAGTACATTTCCACACCCAGGATTATTGGATCAAGGCGCAGCTTGTGCGGGGCCATTTAATTAAGATTTTACCATCCGGCGAGCTTGGTCATCTTTTTTCCGGCTATGCAACTATAGTTCGGTTACCTAACCCGGACTTACGGTTGTATAAAAGCCAGGTACTAATATTTGAGCTTGAGATCGCGATAGCTTGCGCAGAAAGATACCCCTATCGGGTTCCACACGCAGCGTCGAGACCGGAGGCCGGATCCTCCTCCCATGGGCCCTACTTCACGCCCACGGCCACGGCCACGGCCTACACCGATGTTCCAGGGCAACATGGCCTTATCCTATGGGGACCCCAGGGTAATACCCGGTATGATCCTAGGTGGGAGCCACCGCCTCGGTTTCCGGTACAACCAGAGTGGCCTGAAGGAGATACAGCAGCATGGAGGGCCAACAGATTTGATGTTGACGACAGCTCCGACGATATGCCCCCACCAGTCCAAGATGGCAGCCACCACAAGGGGTGGAGGCTATCGATATCCAGCCGCGGCACCTCGACGTCCCTACTAGGAACATTGAGCACACGCTCAATACCCATGTGCAAAACACCCATGCTGGCAAAGCAGAATCGGGAGCAGCGAAGTCAACAGAGATGGACCCAATTGGAGTCCAACATGGCTACTCGCAACGCACGCGTGAGGAAGCATTCAGGAGGTACCAAGGCTTCGATCCTGATCAAGTAGGCCTCCAGATAGCTTGGGGAGGACCCCGAGGTAACATTGCATTGCATATTTACTTTCATCAAATTTTATTTTATTCTCGGCATGTTTAAATTTCAGCAATCTTGCATTGAAAAAAAAAAAAAAAAAGAATAAGTAGCTCTTCTATGTGCCCGAATGCTTATATATGTGAGCTATGAAAATGTTTAGTCTTAGTCCCTTGTTGAAATGATGAATAGTTGCTCTGTCTTATGATTTACCTGTGCCTAGTTTATAATTCGAATTTCTCTAAAGTTTGGGTTTAGTGGCTAAGTCTAGAAACTCATCCTGAAAAAACCTGATTCATGTGGGTTGCATAGGCTCTATCTAGTCTAAGTTGTTGCCAAGTATGATATGGTACAAATGGATTTGCTATGATTTCGTCCAAAAGAGAAACTTGACATCCGGAATCTACTTTGAAAGAAAAGAGAAATGATATGGGCTGTGCTAAAAAAAAAAAATGAAAGATAAGATGAAAAATGGACACGTGTCCGAGGGCGAGTAGAGCCCACATCTCTAAAAAAAAAAAAAAGAGAGGAAATAAAAGACAAAAGTCTAGGGCGAGAAGAGCCCACCTCTCCAAATATATATATATATATATAAAGCCCATACTTTCTCGAAAAATAAATTTTAAAAAATCCCGGATAAAAAGTTGATCAAAAGGATGAATGATAAGTATTTACGTTATAACCGCTTCTATCCGCAACCGCCCAAGACTTTGAGAAAAGCTAAAAGCCCTTCCGATGACGATGAAAGGTAAATAAGGGTGGAAAAAGATATGCCATTTTATTCAAACTCTAGTAGAAAATCTTATTATAACCCAGGCACTTGTGAAACATAATCGGCATAGTAGCAACTCCTGATCAACAACCAAGTAATTATCTTTTGCTCGAGGACGTGCAAAGGGTAAGCTTAGGGAGTTTGTTGACGGTAACCAACGACATATTTTTCCCCGTCCAACTTACTACCATAAAGAGAGTAAAACTATACCTTTTATACTCATATACATTTATCACTAATAAATTTTTCATGAACCTGCCAAATGGGGGTTACCGGCGTGGATGGTCGGTTTGCTCTGATTAAGAGTTTACCAGGTCAGTTTTGGTGTAAATTAGCACTTAGGCCCCTCCTCCAAGTGTATAAGTAGGCCCCCTCTCTTCCTCTCTCAACACACACCACTTGGAGTCCAAAGAAACCCGGCACTCTTCCTCTCTCTACCTTTACCTCTCTCTCTTCTTCTACTTCTTCTACTACTTCTTCTTCTTCTTAGTTCTTGGTTAGCACTTGGAGTAGAAGAGCTACAAGGAGGGCTTGTCTCCTAGAAGAAAGTGCTTTGGTAATATATCTTCTCAATGGAGCATTCTTCTATTTGCAAGTCTTATATCTATGTTCTTGGCCTAACTTATGAACTAGAGTATAGTCTTGTTCATGTTCTTGTGTTGGTATATGAACTAGCATATAGTTTACATATCATAATCTTGACATGTTCATCTTAGTTCATCATCAATCATCATATGCCTAACTTGATTAGAGGTGGGATATCGGTTCGTTGTTCCTTTGGGTTTGCTCTTGTTCTAGTCCGTCCATTCGACGAGTGGGGATCCCGGGGGACAAGAGTAGTGCTTCGATATGCGGGCATGGTGCCCTGTATTATGACACACCGCGAATATGAGAGCATGCCACGGTTGAGGGGGTAGGCGGCTGGGTCGTGACAAGCCTTGACCGTCCCTTGAAATCCCCCACGTTCGTATGTGTTTGCCGAGGAGTTAAGAATGCCCCTGGGTGGGAAGCGGACTTCCCGGTGGGGTCTCCCGGTATCCTAGACTTAACCATGCCTAAATCGGTTTGCATATGATCCTAACTATTCATTTGTATGGCCATGACTAGATACATTAGAAATTACTCCATTAGGTTATTCATTTATTCTTTATCTATTTTTCTTTATCCTTTGCCGGTGGATTCTTAAGTGTGTGTCACACTATCCATAAACCGTTATTGCTCACCCCTCGTTATGAACAATTTGGTCTAAGCAAACACATGTTCCTCTATTCAGATGCCATGCTAATAAAACACATGCCTTCCTTTGGGAAAATATAAATAACGATACCTCTCGAATACTTCCGGTGAAATGCTACAATGATAGATCCGTCGCGCTGCGGATGAAATATCTAAAATGGCAAGATCTATCCCCCGCTTGACGTTCCCGCTCGGATCACCCGACATGGTGGTTTCACCCTGGGGATGTCGTGCATGCATTCGGCGCTGTTATTGGGGATGGGTTTTATACTGCTTCCTTTGATTGCGCTAAGAAATGTCAACAATGATGAGTTGAGTCTTGCTCTCGACCTCAGATTTCTTTTTTACGAGTATCACTGCGTCTTCTCTATAGATTAGCTGAAAATAGTTGTAGAGGCTTGCTCCGGTCTTCGTGGTTGTTCTTCAAGATTCAGCTCGCCCTTTCTAGACTTGCCAAGGTGATAGAGTCTTGCTCTTTGGTCTTCGGGGTTGTTCTTCTAAAGATTCAAATTTCGTCCTTTTGCGTAGACTTGTCGATGGTGGTTGGGGCGTCCCCATTTTGCGAGGGGTTCTTTTTTCTCTCGTGTGTGACTTGCGTCTTCTTCTCGAGACTTGTCACGATTGTTCGGAGGGTTTCTCTAGGCCGTTAGGTTTCTCCTTTTAGGCCCTCTAGCGTTTGCCCTCTCTTGGACATGCTAGTGTATTTTGGTGGAGTCGTGCTCCCGAAAGAGTTGTTCTAACTTCGGGGTTGCCTCTTCCTCCCTAGGGCTCTCCCATGCTGTCTGACTATCGCATGACGCCCCTTGAAGGGTTCTCGGTCCGGCCCATTTAAGTGCATCATGGACTAAGATCAAGATGGTTGGGTTCCTATTTCATAACACTACAATCCACCTTGCCCGGTTTTTGGCTGCTCTTTCTTTTTCGAGAGACTTGTGTGAGACGATGGGTTTCTATTTCACAACACTACACCGTTCACGCCCGATTCGAAAGGCCGTCCGCCGTCATTGGACATAGTGGCGCTTTCTCGGACCCTTGATGGCCTCTGCGACCTAGACGGGCCGATCCCAACGCCCTCTTTTTTCAGAGTCGGGTTCACGATCTTCCGCTAGGATTTAAGGTGTGGGACGCTATTCCAGCTAGGGACTTCAAAGGTTCCACCCTTGGATTTTGACGTCCGTTCGTGGTCGGGTTTGCCTCCTTTGGCCGACTTCTTCTTGTGAAGTGCCAATTCGCATCTTGTTCTTCTCCCCTTAGGAGGCATTGTTCTTCTCCCTTAGGAGGCATGCGACTTCACTCCTGGCAGCTTGTTTTGTTGAAGTGCCCGGTGGTCGCGTATTTGGTGACCTCTTTGAATGGTCCAGTTCTTCTCGAGGCTTGATCTTCTTCTTCTTGAAGTATTTGAGAGTTTTTTTCGTGTTTCCGCTTCTCTTCTTACGCCTTGAGTTTCCTCTCATTATGGATAGAACCTCTCGAGCTGGTTTATGTGCCAAGAGTTTCTGATTTCTTCTCCTTGCATGGTCATCGGCTAGGTTCCCCGTCCCCTATACTCTTTGACGATATATGGTCCTTCCCATGGGCCGAGCAATTTGTGCTTGCCTTCCGTCTTTTGATTTCTCTTGAGTACTTGATCTCACGGGTTGAGTTTTCTTGACGTGTGCTCTTGTCGTAAATGCCTTCTTAGTCCTTTGCACTATCTTGCGTTCTAGAGGATGGCGTTTGATCTCGACTTTTCCGCACATACGATTTCTAGTTTCCTTGTGCATTTCTCCTTCTCCTTCTTCAAATTGCTCGATCCTTGAGAGCTCCATATGAGTCCGCGGTGAACGGCTTCGATCCATAGGTCGAAAGAAGGGTGAGTAGCCTATTGCTCGCTGATTTGAGTTCTAGGGCCCCGGATGACTTTTGGGAGTTCTTCAATCCACTTGCCTCCGTAGTCCTTGAGTTCTTCAAATAATCTTGGCTTCACCCGCAAGGATGAGTCCGTTTGCTCTTTTCGACTTGTCCGTTAGCCCGAGGGTGTGCTAAAGAGGCATAGTCTATCCGTATGCCACAATCTTGAGCCCAATCTTCAAATTCCGCTGAACGGTGATCCGAGGTCGCAAGATGATCCCGTTGGTATCCCAAATCATGATCTCTTGGATGAACTCGACGCCTTGGTTGAGCTGTAGGTGACCAATGGCTTGTACTCTATCCATTTGGTGAATTTGTCGATGGCGACGAAGATGTATTCGTATCCTCCTTTGGCTCTTTTAAGTGGTCCGACTTGGATCCGGGCCCCCAAAGACGCTGGCCATGATGGTGGTATGCGGATTAAGTCGTGAGCAGGCACATGCGCTTGTCTTGCAAACATCCGCATCCTTTGCATCTTCTCGATGAGTTCTTCCAAGGTCTTTGAGGGTCATTGGCCGTAGTATCCGGTTCTCAATGCTTTTCCCACGAGGGTTCTTGACGCTTGCGTGGTTTCCACAAAGATCCGCAGTGGATTTCTTGAGGATGTCTTTTCCTTCTTCGAGCTTATGCATTTGAGTAATACTCCCCTGATGATGCTCTCTTTGTAAAGCTTGTCTTTTGATGAGCACGTAGTTCTGCTTCTTCTCAAGATCCCGGTTGCTTCACTTTATCTTCGGGTAGTGTCTTGTTCTTGATGAAGTTTATGATGTCTTCAATCCAGGGAGTTGTTCTTCGACTGAGAGATTATCATTATCTCGCTTTAGAGCTGATTGCTCCATGTTGTCTTCTTCTAGGTTCTCCTTGGTGGATGGCTTCAAAGAGTTCTTCGACGAATACCCTAGTGGGACTTATGCTGTCGGATCCAAGTTTGGCTAGCACGTCTACCGCCAAATGCTCGCATCTCCGAGCACGTGTAGGATCTCTAGGCCTTGAAGTTCTTTTTCCATGGCTTCTATGCAAATGTAGGCCCATGTTGTCCTTTTGCATCCCCATCCTATTGACTTGATTGATGACAACCGCGGAGTCGCCGTGATACTTGTAGTCTCTTGATTCCCGTGAGTTCTTGCTATCTTGAGGCCATGGATGAGTGCCATACTTCCGCCTCATTGTTTGTAGCCCGCCACATGATTTGCAGCACGATTTGAGTTGTCTTCCTTCCGAGATATGAATAAAATCCCGCCCTACCCCCCTAGCTTCAACGATCCATCAAAGTACATGTTCCAATGTTTCTTGATGTCGTGATATGGGTTGTTGGAGCTCGTCCCAAAAGATTCAATGCTCCGGTTCCACCGCCCATTTTGATACGCGGCCCTGTTGAATCTCTATTCCTCGTGATGTCGCCTAGTGGTGAGTCGCCTACCACATTGGATCTTGTGACCGCCGGCAGTGTCGTCAGAGGCTTCCTTGATGATGACGCATGGAGTAGAGAAGTTTTTGTACGTGAGGGTATCAGCCTTGACCTCGGAACCTCGCCACGAAGTAAACCGCCTCCTCGGATCTTGTTGGGCTGCTTGGGCTCTTCTCTTTTCCTCGATGATTGCCGAGGCGACCACATCGTATTTGTTGCCGCTATATAGAGCAGAGTTCTTTGGATCCTTTGAGGTGTCGAGGGACTGAGCTGTTGTAAGGTACTTTGTTGAGTTCTTCAAACGCCTTGTGTCCGCATCGCTTGTCCATTTGAATTCCTCCTTTGGTCTTGATGAGTTTGAAGAAGGGTAGCCCTTTCTCTCCGAGCTTAGATATGAATCCTCGCTGAGTGCCGCCATGAACCCCTCGTGAGCTCGGACGCCCTTGATGCTCAAGCTTGCGCCATCTTGGTGATTGCCTTGATTTGCTTGGTGCTCTTCGGTGCCTCCGTTGTCGACCAAGAAACCCGCCCGCAGATTGTCCCGAAGGCACTCCAAAGACGATTTTGTTGATTGTGCTTCCATTTCCACTTGTTGAGGTTCTTGAAAGTCTCTTCCGTGTCTTGAATCGTAGTCTCTCGTTCTCCGGTTTTCACCACCCCACGTCGTCTATGTATGCTTTCTCGGCAGCTTTGCCAATCCGCTCTCCCAAACAAGTTCAGACGCTCTTTGATACGTTGTTCCGGCGGCTTCTTCAATCCGAAGGACATTATTTTGTAGCAAAGAGGGCACCGAAGGGGGTGATGAAAGAGGTCTTGCTCGATCTTCTTTCTTCAAGGCGACCCGGTGATATCCCCCGAGTAGCAGTCCAAGAACGATAGTAGAGCTGATCCCCGCTATAGAGTCCACTATTTGGTCGATCCTTGGTAGCCCTAGAAGGATCTTTTTGGGCAATGCTTATTCAGTCCTGTAGTCCACACACATTTCGCCGGGCCCCGAGGTGTTTCTTCCGAAACCGTAAGGAACCGGGTTGGCTAGCCCCAGGATGTAGGATTTCTCCGATGAATCCCGCCGCGAGTAGTATTGCAATCTCCTTTTTTGATGGCCTCCTTCTTTTCTCCTCGTGAGAACCTCCTTAGTCTTTGCTTGATGGGTTTGGATCCCATATTGATGTCAGTCTCGTGCTCGCCCGGCTCTCCCTTGGTGCGCTGCATGTCCGCGGTTTCGAGCAAATATATCTTTAAAATTTGCCTTGGGAAGCCGGGTGAGCGCGAATTCCTATTTTGGAGATAGTGGCCCCGATGATCGCCCGTCTTTGATGGATCGCCCGCTTGTAGATCAACGCTTGACTTGGCTTCTTCTCCGCTGGGAATCAGAATCGCTTGCTTCTTGGCCGGTATCTCAGTTCTTCCTCGATTTCGTATCTTCTACCATCCGGTTGAGTTCTTTTTTCTCCAAGAGCTCTCCCCTGTCTTGTTTGCGATTTTACGCTTGTACGTCACACTCTCGAAAGCTTTCTTGAGTCTCTTTTGATTGAAAGAACCCTAAAGGTGACGGCATCTTTAGTAGAAGATACGGGTAGTGTGGAATAGCCATGAATTTTGCAATGGCAGTCTCCCCATAATGGCATGGTATGGTGACTCGAGATCCGCCCACTTCGAACTTGATGTACTCTCCGTAATTTGATGGAGATCCGAATGTAACCGGGTAAGGTGACTTGTCCAACCGGTATGGCTGCTCGTCCCGTACTATTCCATAGAAAGGATTGCTTGAAGGAGCGATCAGTCCGAGAGGTCTAGTCCCATCTTGTCCAAAGTTTCTAAAAATATGATGTTCAATCCCGCCCCTCCATCGATCAACACCTTGGTAACGGTTTACCCGGCTATCGAGGTTCCAAGACTAAAGGATACAAAGCCGGCGCGCTCCCACTTGTCCATTGATCCTCCCCGTGAATTGAATCGAGTATTGGGACCAATTGAGGTAGCGTGGTGTTGCGGGTTCTCGCCGCCATGATTGATCGTAGAGTGCTAGCTTGTCTTGCCTCTGCTCTTGAACCAAAGTACTCCGCAGAATATGACGCTCAAGGATCTCGTTGCTTCTAGAAATCCCTGCCTTTGGCTCTTCGCCCTTCGGCTTCTTCTCTCGCTTTTTGATTGTTTCCTTCTCGAAAGCAGTTGTTTCCTCCCTTGTACTTCTCCCGAATGTGGTACAGCGAGCTGCAGCGGAGCCCAGGTGGTAGATGCAGGTAGGTCTTCTAGCTTGATATTGCTTCGCTCTCGCCGCCATTGTTGTTCCAGTCGTTGAACCTTTGCTTGTAGGGTTTCTTTGACTTTTCCGTCATTGCGACTGTATTGTCGTCCTCGCTTGTTTTTCTTGAGAGTTGTTCTGATCCTTCTTTGGGCCTTCCGAGTTTTTATCTCCTCTGAAAGCGGTCTCCTGGGTTCTTTTCTTCACTCCGATCATCTTCTCAACAAGAAGCTTGAACCGCTCGCTTGTCCTCGGGTTGTCTTTGTTGAAATCCGAGAACTCGCCATCTTGAAAAAATCCCTTACCGGTTACGCGTCTATCACTTCTCTCTCGGTGATGTCATGTACTTGGGATCTCATCTCCCCAAATCTTCTGGTAGTAATCTCTTAGGGATTCTCCGGCTCTCGCTTGAGGCTTTTCAACTCAAACAGTAATAGGATGGGTGATGATTCCTGCGAACTTGCTATAGAATGCTCTCGTAAGTCTTCCCAAGATCGGATTGAGCCTTCTTCGATCTTGTCGAACCATTGGAGCGGTAGAGCCTCTAGGGCCATGGGAAAGGAAATGGCTTTGCGCATCATCCTCCTCCAAATTAACCAATGGATTGCGAGTAGACTCGGTTGCCATTGTCCGGCTGCTTTTCCCATCGTACTTTGAGTGGTTTGAAGGTTTGAACTTCGGGGGTAGCTTGACTTCCCCGCAATCTTTTCTCGCGAAGCAAGGAAACCCTCGTCGTAGCTTTTACATTGTTCTTTCTTCAAGTCCTCCCCGAGGTTCTTCCTCCTCTTGGATGAGTTCCAAATGCCGGCGATATGTTGATTCCGCTACTTCTTCTCGTCGGCTTGGTCTTGAGCGACTTTCCCCTGGGGTCTCTGCATCATCTACCATCCCTCCGGTGGCCTGAGTTGTTTGGAACCTGCGGCCTCCCACCCTTCAAGACGTTGGACCGACTTCTGGTGCTCGAGAGCTCGCTCTTTGATCACGGCGCCCCGGGATCTCTTTTCCGGATAGCCTCTCGCAATGCCTCCTTGACGAGCCTTTCCGCTATTTAGGTCCGTAGCTTCTTCGTGATCAATTAACCCCTTGTAGCCTTTCCTTCGGTCGCCATATCGTCTTCGCCTTCTCTTTCAGACTTTAGCCTTTCGTACTCATGTAGATCGGCTTGATATTTGTTCAGGGCTTGCATGCGTGAGTTTGCCCCCGATTCAAGGCCCTCCCTTCAAATTGTTCCTTTTCATCCTTTCTTGACGTTGGTGTTCTCCTTTCGCCTTCAAGGGTTCTTTCGTCCGCCGAGATGTTGGATAGGCCTTTCGCGCGGGACCCGATGCTCGGGGGCTTCGACCGGGTAAAGTGGGGTGCGAAATTAGCCACCATAAAGATTTCCCTTAGCAGCCGTAGCTTTGGGTCGCCACTCCTTCCGGGCCCGGTAGGTTCTGATGTTGACCCTCCCCCGGGTTGTCCCGTTGCCCGACGACGGGCCGTTGAGGTTCTGGCCGCTGGATGATGCACTCCTCTAGGGCTCTTATCAATATGAGCCCTCTTTGCCCCCTCCTCCAAAGGAATCTCCAATCTTCTCTTCGAGGAGTTGTCTTGGCGCTCCTTGAATACGCCGCATGTCGTTGGCTAAAGTAGTCCTGCCAGGGAAATCAAAGGTAATGCGACCGGGTGTCCATGGTTATATCCGAATTTGCCTTCTTCTCCGAGTTGGAGTAGTGTTGGGTAAAAAGTTTCCGAAGTTGGAGTAGCTTCCCTTATCCAAACCGAGTTGAGTTGTACTTCGAGTTGCCTTCGGAATCTGTACTTGAGTCCCGGTTGTCCACCTCCGCCCTGAGTTGGTTTCGGGTTTAGGTCCTTCCGTGTCGGTTCCCGAGCAAGCTTCGAAGCCCTCTCGCTCGAGGCGGTTTCGCAATTGTCGGGCTTTCGGAGCTTCTCGGCGAGTTCTTGTTCGTCGGTCTTGGATTCCTCGATGATGTAGCTTCGAGTCTTGCCGCCGCCGCCGATTTTGCAAGCCCAAGATCCGAAGACGATCGCCCTTTTTCGCCGATGTACTCAGACGCCGTGGTCCGCCGACTCGCGTGCTGAAATTCGACGAAAGCTACCCGGGCGCCCATACCGCCGATGTTTTACGACACCGAGACCGGCCACGAAATGAACCGGGCAGCTTGTTCGGGGGGCCTCGACGAACCTGAGCCCGGCGGGCGCGTTTGTTGCGCAAATTCGACATGGAGAGCGGGGTTTTTTATGGGTTTGGGCCCCTCATCGAATCGAGTAAAGACCTTATGTCCAAATGGCGTGAGCCCGTTGATGGGTTAGCCGGACCGGCTATCAAGCTTACAGCGCTTGGTCAGGCCAAGCTTGTGTTCTCAGATATGTTCCTCCTCTCTCTTACGAGGTGTTCCTTGGCCGCCTTTTATAGTCCAAGGGGCCAAAGGGATAAGAACGATCCTAGCCGATACGCAGAGGGTTGTCCGTAGAGGAAACCGAACACCAAACTCTAAACAAGGTAACCTGACTCGTGTTCTATCCTAGTTACAACAGAAGTCACCGTAGCTATGCTTCCATTGCCTTCTCTCGGGAGTCAAGCCAGGGTCCGTAGCTGGATAGAACCCCGCGAACAACTTCGGTAGAGTTCTTTGGTGATCCTGTATCCACAGTTATTTTACGAGGATACCACCAGATCGCACCGAAGAAAGAAGATTAGAGCAAAACCTCGCTGCCTGGGGCCTAAGAACTCAAATCAACAGAGCAACAGGCTACTCACCCTTCTTCCTAACCTATGGATCGGAGCTCTTCCGGCGTATTCTAATATGGAGCTCTCCAAGGATCGAGCAATTTGAAGAAGGAGAAGGAGAAATCGCACAAGAAGACTAGAAATCGACCGTGTAAGAAGTCCGATCGAATGCAATCCTCCGAACACAAGACATCCGCAAGGACTAAGAAGGCATTACGACAAGAGCACACGTCCAAGAAAACTCAACCTAGGAGATCAAGTACTCAAGAGAAATCAAAAGACGGAAGGCAAGCACAAATTGCTCAAATTTTATGGGAAGGACCATACATCGCCAAAGGAGTACTGGGACCGGAACCTACAAGCCGATGACCATGCAAGGAGAAGAAATCAAACTCTTGGCACATAAACTAGATCGGAAAGGTTCTATCCATAATCGTATAGAAACTCAAGGCGGTAAGAAGAGAAAGCAAGGAACACTAAAAACTCCTCCGATATACTTCAAGAAGAAGAAGATCAAGCCCGAGAAGAACTCCGACCATTCAAAGAGGTCACCAAATACGCAGCCCACCAGGCACTTCAACAAAAAACAAGCCGCCTAGAGTGAAGTTGCATGCCTCCTAAGGGAGAAGAACAATGCCTCCTAAGGGAGAAGAACAAGACAGCCCGAATTGGCACTTCACAAGAAGAAGTCGACCAAAGAAGGCAAACCCGACCACCGTAACGGAGGTCAAAAATCTAAGGGTGGAACCACGCGAAGTAGCTAGCTCGAATAGCGCCCACCTTGCATAAATCCTAGCGGAAGATCGTGAACTTCGACTCTTGAAAAAGAGGACGTTAACGATCGCCCGCCTAGGTCGCAGAGGCCATCATGGGTCCGTAAAGCCACTCATGTCCAATGACGGCGACTTTCGAATCGGGCGTGAACGGTAGTGTTGTGAAATAGAAACCCATCGCCTCACACAAGTCTCTCGAAGAAGCGAGCAGCCCAAACCCAGGCAAGGTGGATTGTAGTGTTATGAAATAGAAAACCCAACCATCTTGACCTTCGCCCGTAGTGCATTTAAATGGCCCGGACTGGAACCTTCAAGGGACGTCATGCGATAGTCCACCGGACAGCATGGGAGAGCCCTAGCCCGTATAGAGGCAACCCCCGAGTTAGAACAACTCTTTCAGAGCACGACTCCACCAAAATACACTAGCATGTCCAAGAGAGGGCAAACGCTAGAGGGCCTAAAAAGGAGAGAAACCTAACGGCCGAGAAACCCTCCGAACACCAACAATCGCGGACAAGTCTCGTAAGAAGTCTTAGAAGAAGACGCAAGTCACACACCGTAGGAAAACAACCCCCGCAAAATGGGGACGCCAACCACCATCGGCCAGTCTACGGAAAGGACGAGCCGAATCTTCGCTAAGAACAACCCCGAAGACCAAGAGCAAGACTCTATCACCTTCAAAGAAGTCTACGTAAAGGGCGACGGTTAATCTTCGTAAGAACAACCCCGAAGACCAAGAGCAAGACTCTATCATCTTCAAGAAGTCTACGTAGCGGGCGAGCTGAATTCGTAAGAACAACCCGAAGACCGTGAGCAAGCCTCTACAACTATTTTCAGCTAATCTATAGAGAAGATGAGCCGATACTCCGTAAAAAGAAATGAATTCGAGAGCAAGACTCCACTCATCATGACAAGTCTCAGGGAAGAAAGACCAGTCATTTGTCGTGAGAAAAATAGTCTTGACAAACCGCAGCAAGACTCTACAAATATCCCCAAATCCACGACGAAAAGGCGGGATGACTCTCCGAACAACAACAAAGACTGATTTCAGAAGAAGAACTTCGTAATCCAACTTCACCAAGTCTACGAAACAAGCAAGCCCTTCAGAAAAGAACTGGCAAATCGGGCAAGACTCCAATCTACTACGGCAAGACCTACACGAGCAGGCTAGCCGACGCTCAAAGAAAAATGCAACCCAAAGGCGCACAAGGATAAGATCCTACGCCGACAAGTCAGAAAACAGCAAGACGACAACTCGAAGTAGAACTTCAACGCTATGAACAGCCAAGTCATACCGAAAGGCAAGGTAATCATCACCGAAACAACATCGATGTCACACGGAGCCACGACTCCAAACTACTCTCGGGCATGAACCTACAAGAAGGATATAAGAGCCGGAAGCCTAAGGAAGAACTCTAAAGGCGCAATCTCAACAAGTCATCCTAAGAGAAGAGCTCGAAGACCACACAAAGAACAAGCGTAGAACAACAAGAACAAGTCCGCACGAAGGCGCATCAGAGATACTTAAACCCGCACTGCTGGACATGAGTAAGAGTATTTAAGGCCCACACAAGAGGGCCACCAAAGAAAAGAATTTTCATTACAAGACGGATTTGGCCGTCACACACACACTCCCCAGCATCAAAGTCCTGGCGCATCACCTTCAGGGAAGATCATCAAGGCCGATGGTACCAAAGAAGAGCGGTAATTTGCATCCACCTCGGGCGCCCTTATCCATTATCCCGAGATGCCGTCGCCGAAAACAAACCCATCCACAACGGCAAAGAATAGGCGCTCGCACAAGATGATGGAAGTAAAAGAGCGAAGCTCTTCAACAAATTCTCCCAAAATACGTCTCCAACAAAGAAGCTTGAAACGATCGGGAACCCCGCTGGGAAGAAAGTCCCTCCAGGACCCCCATGATCTTTCAAAGTGTGACGGATAACCTCCAGCAAGGGGAACACAAATTGCCAGAGATCGAGAACTTCTCGCTAAGAGAAGAAAGAGCATCTCTCCCGAATCGGCTCTCGCCGACAAACCGCTTCCGATAGTGGTCACCCCGACCGAATTGATCAAATTCAAGGCCCTGAAATCAAGAAATAAACAAGTCGAGGAGAAGACTTGATAGATAAAGCCAAAAACAAGCTCAAGAGGACAAGCAAAACATACCTTCAACCTCCCGAGTAACCTTGGCATAGGACTCGATCAACCCCTCAATGGTAGCGTAAGAATCTTGAAGTCGAGTACGAAGATCCCGTTCAATCCCAAGGTGAACAACCTCAGCCCGTAAGGAGTCACATTCTTGAGCGTGGGAGGAAGACGGGAGGTCCCACACAAAGGACTTCAAACAAGGACAAAGTCGTGGTCAGACATCTCAAAAAAAGAGAAAAGAGAAAAGTTAAGAAAAGAAAAGAACCCGAACTCGGCCAATAGTCCGAACGCGGCAGAACAGAGCAAAGAACCCGAGAGGCCGCATCAAACTCGAAACGACAGAAACCGGCAAGAGCCCTCGCATCAAAAAAGAGAAGGATCCCGAGGAGGATCAACAAAGAACGCCACGGGAATCAGAGAGGTCAAGAAGAAGACCGCCACCGAGACGGATGCTCGAAGAACTCGGAGAAGTAATCTCTGAACTTCATCACCACGGACGCCCGCAAAACAACCCCGACAAAGATAAGAATCCTCAAAAGTCGCAGGAAAAAGAACTCGTGATCAAGAGTAGTCACCGAAAATGAAGACGAGGACGAGGGGCAAGCCGCAGCCAGGAGGCTTCACTTCAACGGCCACAACAGAACCCGGCCCGAATCCTCGAAGGCCCAACCCCGCACCAACGGGCAAACCGCAAACAGCCCTAAGTAGGCTACAATACAAGAAGGACCCGCTATTCAAAGCCAAGAGAAGAACTTACGGATTCCGGGCAAGAGACTCCACCGCTCCTCGAAGATGCTCAAAAAAGCAAACGCTAAGCACCATCCGAAAATATAGAAACAGGTTAATCTTACATGGAAAAAGAAAGGGATTAATAGGAGATCAACCCCTCACCTATAAGAACATTACCGTGGGCTCCTCGCAAAGAAGCCCGAGAAGCAAGTAAGAGCGAGTCCTCTTGGGTCATCATGGTAGCAAAGCAGGCGGTGGCCTCTCAACAGAAAGGCTCCCGCCGCTTGGTAACCTATAAGGGCAAGCACCCGATCCGGAGTAAAGGGAACATACGGCACCCCCAATACTCATGCCAGAAAGGGGATTCGGACCACTGAACAAAGAGAGACCAGCCACCGCAAAGAATCTGGCCACCACAGCGGCCCGTAGTAGTTCCAAACAAGATGCCGAAAAAGATCGAGAGTCGAAAGAACCCCTAAACGGATTGTAAATACACAGCACAAAGAAAGTAAAAGAACTCTCAATTTGGAGGAGGGTTGTCGCAAGAGAGTACTCCAACAACCCGACTGAGTCATCAAGACATCCTTCAAAGAAAGAGCGAAGGGATACCATCAGCTCCGCCTCAAAGGCAACTCTCAGGCATCACCACCAACACGAAAGGATCCTCGTGACCAGAGTACTCGAAGCCAAGAGCTCCCTCTCCATCAAAAAAGTTGAACTCGACGGCGAAGAAAACTAGTGACGCATTCAAAGACTGATCGAGGCCACCCCCCCGCTTCAAGATCTTGACGCGGTTGGGACAATTACCCGCAACCTCGGACTCATCGAGAGAATCAACCTTCAGGCTCAGATCAATGACTCATCGAGTCATGATCCATCAAGGTGGGGGGAGTGATTGTTCACATAAAAACCATCCGTGCGCTAGCCGAAATGAATCGGGGAGCCTCATAATCCAAAAAAGCACTTTCACCCCCCGGGACGGGCCCTCGGATAGAAACACACCCAAGAGAAGAAAGATCGCCCCCATGACGAAGGCGGAAGAAATAGCGAAAGAGCTTCAGAGGGAGGGATGCCTATGAAGGTCTCACGGGCATGAACAAAGATGGAAAGAAGAAGAATCCCATTGGGGGCAAGATGAGAAAGAGCAATCGAATAGGACCCGCAAACTCATGGAAGAACTCCGAGGCAAGCAAAGACCAAATGAACAAAAAGAGAAAAAGAGGACAACCTCGAGAGGGCTCTGAGCGGAAGACGATGACCGTGGGAGCCTCCAACCGTGAGAGACTCTAAGGAGGAAGAAGCCGCGCCCAAGTCCTCAAGATCTCCTGGGCGATGATCGGAGGACTCCGGCCAGATCTTCATGGCCGCCTCCACTCGGAACCATCTCCGCCTTCCCTTAAGGCCCTGAAGACGAGATCTTCACCATAATGGAGAACGACGGCGAAATAGCGTAAAAAAAACGGCAAAGGCAGGAACAATGGCGGCAAGGGATTAGGGCAAGGAGGATTGCTAACGCGGATGCAAATGGCAAAGCGGAGGAAAAGAAACGGTCAGATACAAAGTATTTATTGAGAGGGATTTTTCACCCGTTCACGCAGAAAACTCTCTCAGAATTGACTCCTTTTATGTGGAACAAAGCAACAAATCCGACACAAACGGTCGGAAACCTCGGAAGAAGAAAAGAACTCTTCGAAAAATACCAAAGAAGGGAAAACATCCCTGAGCACGTATCAAGACAAAGACAAGTCGATCAAATCAACAAAGAAGAACCCGCCAAGAAGACAAAGAACCCCGCAGACGCCGCAAATATCAACGTAAGAAGTACCCACACAAAAAAAAAAGAAAAAGGTAAAAATCCTGGGAAAAATGAAGAACCTAAGAGCTCTATCTACAAAGAACTCTTAGGGGGCTAGGATACCCTGGGCACGATTTTTCAAGAGAATCCTCGACGACGCAGAAGAACTCAAAAAACCTTCTAGCTCTTTGTACCAAATAGCAAGAAGCTCGGGTACCCTTACGGGTGCACTTTTTCAGCAAAGTGCACACCGTATGAAGACAACAAGGATCGATCGCAGCCGCTCCAGAAGAGCGCATGTCTCACTGTGACTCAAAACCCGAGATGCTCGGGGGCTAGCGGAACAAGGCTCTCCTTTTCAAGAAAGAACAGCCTCGACGACGGAAGAACTCAAGACGGAGGAGAAGAACTCAAAGACCTTCCGCCTTTTGTACCAAAAAAAAGAAGCTCAAGACCCGAGAGTGCACTTTTTTCAAAATTGCACTCGTAAGATGATCTTGAAGACCATATCAAGGCCCTCGCCGAGAAGAGCAAGACAACTCTCATGACTCGACCTTGAGATGCCTCGGGGCTTGTGGATACAGATCACCAAAGAACTCTACCGAGATGTTCGCGAGGGTTCTATCCTAGCCTCAAGCGCCACAAATGACTCCTTAAGGCAATGGAAGCATAGCTACGGTGACTTCTATTGTAACTAGGATAGAACACTAGTCGTTACCTTGTTTAGAGGTTTCCCACAAAACACAACCCCTCTCTCAGATCCGGATTAGGATCGTAGCGAGTCCCTTGGCCCCTTGACTATAAAAAGGCTGGCATGGAACACCGTGAGGGGAGCACGAACATACAGAACACAAGCTTGGCTACGACTAAGCTGCCGCCTTTCATAGCCGATTCCTCGGCTAACCCCATCAATCGAAAAACAAAGCTCGCCGATCGACGTAAAGGTCTTTACTCGATCCGTGATCGGTGGGCCCCGAACCAGTATAAAAAAAACCCCCGCCTTCCATGTCACCAAGAACAAACCGCGGCTCCTGTGTTCAGGCCCGAACAACCGCCAGCTTCACCTCGCTGAATCCTTCCATTTGAGTGCACTTTTTTTCAAAAAGTGCACCCGTAGGGTGTAGCCCCAGCTTTCTTGCTTTTTGGCACAAAGAGCCGAAGGTATTTGAGTTCTTTCTCCTCCGTCTTCGAAGTTCTCCTCATCGTGGGAGCTCTTCTTTCTTGAAAAGAGTTTTGTCCCGCTAGCCCCCGAGCATCTCGTGTTTGAGTCATGAGAGCTCTCGCCTTCTCGATGCGGCTTTGATGCGGTCCTTGTTACTTTTCGCACAAAGGTGGCACTTTTGTTGAAAATGTGCACCGTAGGGTGTAGCCCCCCAGCTTGCTTTTTGGCACAAAGAGCCGAAGGTCTTTTTGAGTTCTCCTCTCGTCTTCGAAGTTCTTTCGTCGCCGAGCTCTTTTTGAAAAACCGTGCCCCGGGTATCCCTGAGTTCCCGAGAGCATCTAAGAGTTCTTTTCGCAGATAGATCTCTTAGAGGTTCTTCATGCATCGTGCTTTTGACTGCTTTCTCTTTCTCGGGTAGCCACGGGAGTCACAAGGCGCTTTTACCGTGGCTCGCTTCTGAAATGTGTTCAGGCATGGCGGCGCCATTGCCATAAATTCCATGCCGCGGATTTGAGGTGACCGC
>JADLZK010007132.1:0-104967 GCA_015847255.1 Hyparrhenia diplandra | reverse complement strand
CTTTGTTATACATAAGTAATATATATGTGTGTATAAAGAGGCACAAACAGAGTATTGTTTTGGTCGGTCACATCTCTCCTCTGGCCCCAGCCATTGTGGACATGCTTTTCTCCATTTCCTCTCCACCTTACCCTTCTCCCCTATGTCTGCTGCCTCGTCTCCAAGCGTGCGGCCACTGGCGTGCTTTGATGGCCCGGCTCATTCCCTCGAAGGTGGGCTGATCCGCAGCGCGCAGCACGCGCGGGAGGCACGCGGCGGACGGCGCGCGCGGCGCCCGGCGTCGGCGAGTCACCAGCGCGCGCGCACTATCCAGCGGTACTCGGCTTTCTCCGCGGCGTCGCGCTCGGCCTCCGCGCCTCCGACAGCCCGGCTCCTTCCCTCCCGTCACGCGCTGCGCTAGGCGCCTCTCGTTCGGCCCGGCGCCTCCTCCCGTGATGCCTCAGTGACACATCCTCTCCGGCGCCCTCCCCGCTGCCTCCTTGTCAGACTGCAGGGCTGTAGCCTGTGCACACCAATGGTCGCGGCCTGGGCCAGACTTGCCGTGACCGGCAGCGAACAGCTTGTGCTGGCATTATACCATGATTTCCACGGATGCAATGCTCCTCTGTATCATGCTTTCCAGAAATACATGAAAGTAGATCAAAGCATGGACATCTATATCTTAATTAGTATGCTTGGAGTCTGGAATTTAATCAATCATCTAGAAATACCTATCATTTTTGAGAAAATACAGGTTATTAGCATAGTATAAAGTCACTATCCTTCCTCTTAAAGTGAAACATCCAGGTCAGTAATAAAATAATATCCCAATTTGAGTTGAAGATTGCATTAGCGCGTGAACATTATTACTCAGTATTACCTCTATATATTTTTCACGAAAGATACCGTGCAGCTATCCTCAGCTGTGCATATTTTCTGAGAAGATATGCAGCACTAAATTATCGCAATTCAGTGCATAACTCGTAATCACACCAATTTTACATGTTCACCATAGCTACTACATAAATTAAATTGGTAGCTTTTATGTTATTGACTTCTCACTGTAGAAAGGTGCTTGCAAGAACAAATGAAAGATGCTACGATATGTTCTCATCATGGCACACAGGAAGAACAAAACAAACGGATTTTGACAGCCAAAACTAATGAGCCCATTCCATCAAGGATTGGACCAAGAATGGTTGTAATGGGGAAAAGTAGGAGCCTAAATCAGTTTTAATCAGCAATTAAAGACGGCTTGGAACCAGCCAGCACAAGGTGCATGACATATGTACTACAGGTGCCTCGGACGCCGGTGCTTCAGCAGCGACACGTCGGCAGCCCTGCCCGGCTTCACTTCGCGTGATCAGAAATCGTCCGCTGCATACCGGGGACGACACGTCTTTCCGTTAGCCACCGCAGCGACGGTGGTCCGCCCAACTTCATACCATGTGGTCGCCGATCTCCCCCTCAGTCAAGTTCAAAACAGGCAGCCTGGGTGGCTTCGCTGTCGTCGGCTGTGGGCGGAAGAGGGGAGATCCGACCGAACAAAGGAACAACGGAGGAACAATCCCCCTGCGTCGTCGATCTTCCAATACCCAGCACCAGTGCAGCCCCGGCGAGAATGATGGCGCGACATCGCACGAGGGGCAAAAGGACGGTGGCGTGGCGTCGCGCACCCCGCGAGGACGACGGGAAGGTCGATGGCGTGGTGTCGCACGACAACTAAGGATGAGGCAATCGGCATAGGACGGCAGGGACAGGTCGGCGGCGGCGGCGTGGCGTCGCACGAAGGCGAGGGTGACAATCTCTCGTCCAGGAAACACAAAGGGAGCCGAGGCGTGCAAATACAGAGAGCGCGGACTGGGAGGGTGTGGACACGGTGACACGATGGGAAATTAGATTTTTTTGACAAAGGAAACGTGATTTCATTGATTAGCGGGGAAGACCTTTGCGGTAACATTAGGAGTTAATGGTTTTAAAACATAAGCGTGTCGAGCGGACTTGCGCTTGAACATGTGTTGGATTAGCACAAACACCAGAGAGGAACATTACACATCAGCGGTGCAATATGCGGAAGCTAGCGCTTTGTTTTGCTAGCGAGTGCGGCCATCATGTTTGCCTTTCTCTTGTTATCCTAGCAAAGAAGAATGCGAGGCCTGTAGCATAGAAGAAATCATGGGTTCTAGGTTTTGCTTTGTTGGCGGTCATTAACCAACCATTTTATACCTCCAACCTACACAAAACCTTAAGGGAATGCAACAAATAAACATTGTGCTAACCTAGTTCCACATGTATTGCAAGAAAATATGTTTTGTAGGAACTATGGGTGGTGGAGATAAGTGAAATATGCAAGAAATGAAAAGAAAGCTCATTTCGGAAAGGCGCCAAAAGACAAGGAGGAGGAAAAACAAGTCAAACCAGCGCCCGATTCAGTGATAGTACCCATCGTGGAGCCCACTCTACGGCGAAGCTTCGGACCGCCGCTTTTGACGAAGAGGGAGGGCGAAAGCAGAGGCCCATGGGCGGCGGCTCCGCTCTGCGGCTGCGAAAAAATAGCGAAATCTCCGCCCTTTCTTTTGGCGGTTCACCCGTCATTCCAGCGGCGGTTGCATGCCGGGGGCAATTTGGTTTCCCTAAATTTTTCTACTCCGAACGGCCCATGACTTTTAAGTATAAATAGGGGGTACTCCCCTCTGAAAGGAATCATTCATTCCATCATTCATTCATTCATTCATTCATCTTTCCATACACTTCCAGAATACACAAGAGAGTGATGAGAGGAGAAAGTTTTTGTTAGTAGTAGAAGGGGTGAGAGAGGAAGAAGTGTGGAGAAAAGGAGGTAGCGACCCCTCTACGCCCACGGACGAGGAGTTCGAATCATGGGCTCATCTCCGCTTACCACCCCTACGGATAGATCCTACTATTTGTAGTAAAGAAGATTACGTGTTTTACTTCCCATAATTATCTTTGAGTTTCAAGTTATAATACTCTTTATATATGTCTACTCGTTTATGATGCTGCCATTGGGGGTAGATACTCCGGTAGATATACGAGAGCATTTTACGGGCGGGTTGGGTTGGGCGGGCCAAAAAGCCGGTTATTTCCGGGCGAAAAATCCTGCCATATGGCGTCCGCTAGGCAAGCGGGCCTAGCTTTTTGAATTCGGGCTTGCCGGGCTGCTTCGCATGTTTTACACTCTGAGAATAGCTAAAAATGTATTTTGGGCGAGGTTGAGCCAAGAAAATTTTTAGGGCTTTTAAATCTCACGCGAGGCCTGTCCGGTAAGTTCATGGGCGAGGGCAAAACCCCCATTGGGGTCGGGCGGGTTGGGGGGAGGCTAGTTTTGCTTCCGGGAAGGTATACTAGTAGGGGACTCGATGAAGGCGGATGATGTTCTAGCCAACGCTAAATGTAAGCGATAAGTAGCGTAGACATGAATTGTCTAAGTTATAAATTAAGCCCTTAAGTTTTTAAAGCATTCTGACGAGTGAGTAGCGGCGGTGGTGGCGATAGCCATTGTCCAGAGCACTCCTCCGCGTTGCGTTTGTCTCGGTAGTGCGAGACCGGAGCTGCACAGCCGGACGGCGGGGAGGCGATGAGTCGAGAAAACTTGTAGAGAAGAAAATGATTTGACTTAGAGTAATTAGTGAGTAGAACCTCACTACCCAATTTCACCTTTTCATCTTCCTCATCGGTAGCTAGCTAGAAGCGACTTAGCGCCGGTCCCTATGGAAAATCGATTACCACAGAATACTTCGGGTGAAGTACTACTGACTTTGATTATTTTCCGATCGCTTATGCAGATTACGCTTCACGATAAAGAAACACCAACATGCTCTCCATTCGGTGGGCTCGTCGGTCCTCAGGGATTGATGAAGTTGGCTGCTATGGATTGTATGCGGTGAAGTAGTTGGCCCCGTCGATTCCATTCGCGTGAAGGGCCAGGCGGCGGCGGTGAAAGACCAAGTCAGTCTTACCAAAGTAGCTTTGAATAAAAAGCTTGTGGCCGGTGCGGTCGGTGGTCGGCCGAGAATGCTTTCCCAAGACACAACGGGCACAAAAAGCGGTGCGTAGTATCATGGGCGTCTGATTGCAGCGGTCGCGGACGGTGTACGCAGCGGGGGCGCTCAGGAGCGTGTCGAACTTGATGGACCTGTCATTGAAAGATTATTACCTTGTGTGTAAAGGTTATGCGTTGTACCTTGTTCATCATTGATCACGGAGATAGGTTTGCATGTCCGCTTCAGCCGCCTTATGTACACGGAATGAAGTCAAATTTTGCCACTGAAATCTATTATCATTTCGAGCCTTCCATAAGTACCACAAAATAAATAAGAATTTGAAGGGTAGAATCAGAAGGGTTGCGAGAGAGCAATAAAGGTAAGGTAATCCCTGGACTCCATCTCGAGGTGGGCAATGTTGTGTTTTTTTGGAGGGGGAGGGTTAGCTGGAAGCCCAAACAGGTTGGGAGTTGGCATTGAAAGAAGAGGTGGTGGTTATCTTCTACGGCACGCGTGTATGTGCAATATTGATGATATGATCTGAGGACCTACCTGCCCTTTCTCCAGTAGCCCGTTACCTTGCCGCGTCTAATGAGCCTCCAAGCAAAGGTTTTGAGAAGGCGAATGGTTTTGGATTTCCAGATCTTCTGCATAATGTGATTTGCATGGTTGGTGATGCTCCTAGATCCCTGAGGGTAGGCTATGGTTTGTTGAGCAGCAAGGTGCGTGTAAACAGCTTTTGGTAGTACAGATCCAGCATGATCCAGAAGGGACTGTTGGATTTGCTTGAATAGTTTTGCACAGCTTGGGGAGCAAAGGTTTGGGTTAAAGGTTATAGTTCCTCTTTCCTGCGTGATTTCCCTCTTTCTAATTGTTGCGCACGATGGAATTTATTCTTTTTTTTCTATTTTATATGCATGGATTTATTTCCTTGTTTTTTCCTCTAATCGCATGACACCGTTTCCTTTCTTATCCGTCCGTGGTGTAAGTATGCATGAATGACTTTCCTTTTTTTCTCCGTGACGCATGAAATCGTTTCTTTTTTTAGAAAGTGCTGATGGGACAATTGGTTGCAAGGCATTCCGTATGTCGGGGTTTCCTTTCATGTTTATGATTTCCTTTCCTTTCCGCTTTTGTCGCCATTTCCTTACGGTAAGCGGGTTTGGGATAGCCTGTAGGATGGAGGTAGGGCACAACTTCGGTAATAAAATTAAGCACAAAAAAAAATCTTACTTTGTTCTTTTGCATGTTTGTAAAGATCTATAAGTCCATTTTTAAACATGTCCAGAATATTGAGATGGTCTATAACAAAGTTATAGCTCTATCATCAATTTTGTAGTTAGTTGCATTTTTTTTTTTCAAAAATCAAATTTTTGTAGATTACAACATTTTTTTATTTGATATCATTCGGGCGCCCTAATATTTTGTTTTTTAGTTGCAATATATAATATTTTAGTTTCTTTAATGGCAGTTACAAGCGTAAGGCGCTCACAATCGCCTTAGCACTCACCTCAATAATAGACACACGTAAGCAAACCTAACATTTTAGTTGAAACCTTCTCTATTTTGAGATCATTTTACACTTTTAGAGGCCCAAATATGTTTTTTGTTCATGTTTTAAATTTTTCACACACAACCTCGTATGGAACACTGTTTACCAAATTTGTAGTGCCCAAAAAGGCTTAAACCTTTTTTTTATTTGAGATTGTATAGAAGCCCAAATATTCAATAAAAAGATGGTATAACTAAAAGAAGACTCATGAGGTTTAAAATATACTTTTACCACTCTAAACTATTTTAAGGCTACATTTTGGTACATATGTATCTACATCAATCACCGGCGAAACCCATATATTGAGCGAATTGGGTAAAAAATTAGTTTAAGTTTCTACTCCAAACCTTTTCATCAATCAATATTTTTCTAGGTTTTTAAAAATTCAGCCACAAGTTCAGAGGATACTCAAAATTTATAATGCACACGACTAGCACTTTTACATTTTATTTATCAGCATACAATGGGCCCCTCTCCACGGAATTACTTATAAGAATCGGCACAACAAAAGATCCCTCTCAATACGCGTGCGGAAAATACATCTTAGCCAGTATGAAGCCACTAGACGTTTGGAACTAACTGAACATTATTGAACACGAAATAGTAGCACTGCTGGCTGCACTCTGGGAAACAGGAATAGTACTGAAAACTTTAATTATCCATCTCCATTGTCTGCCCTTGCTCATCTACGGCAGCTTCCAACTTCTGCCGTTATGCTTTCGCCTTGTGGTACTTCTGATTATAGCGCAGTATTTACAAGTGAAACAAAGGCTGGACAAAATGATATGGACGTCCATGTTAATTTATCATTAAAGAGAACAAACTAAAGCATACATTAAATTGCTTTACGATATTACATCATGATTCTTTTTTCCTTGAAACAGGGAAAATAGAATGACAATAACTGCTCCCATACTAAAAACAAACCATACATTATTTTAGAATCACAAAATTGAAACATATTTTAGTTGCACATGTTGTCGAGGGTTCCGGCTAGTGTTTACGCATAATAAACAGTGCTACATCATTAACATTTCAGTCGCTCAACTCTGAAATGACACACACTGAACACAAAAAATGGTAGGTTGCTGAATTTGGCATCACAGTGCATATGTTGAGCAAACTGTTCTAGTGAAGTGGCAAAAGGGCCTACTGTCATCAGTCCTTATTACAATTGATTTGTGAGTCAGTAATATGGTTCCTACATACCCCGAAATGACACTTTGTTTCCCTATTTCCATTTCAAACCACAAGTGGACTGTTGTAATGTTGTATACATATTGACACTGCTGGTCTAAGTAGGCCATCAACATAATCAAAGGGTAAGCTCAAATGCCTTTTGGAAACAGACAAATTATGTTATTTAAAACTTTTAAGCATCAGCATTTGTATACCCACATTAACCTGAATTAAGCAGGAATCAGTTTCTTACGAAGTTGCAAACTTTAATATTTTGCATGATATAACTCAATAATTGCCCAGTTGAATATTGTATCACTTAACAACATGTAAAAATAATGAAGGATATGTTTCATACAAACTGCATCAGTTGATGACATTAACAGAAGAAATTATGTCAACCGTGCCAGCCATATTAGTTAGAATTACCTGCCATGACCCAGCGTATCTTCACACTAAACATGTTCCAGCACATTTATCACTACCATAGCTGCAACAAGTTTTTTTTGCGTGGGCAAGACTTCCATAGCTTCTAGAGCCTGATCTCTTAAAATCTCAACTGAGGTAACAGAAAAAGAGTATTCAGTCTTATGCTGGGAAAAATTGCTAGAGAAACAAAACAAATAATGTGTCACTAGTGGCAAGTGAATCACACACCTCTTTTATGAATCTGACTTGAATAACAGCTATATAGTTTTGGGACTGTAAAACTGGTGAAAAACCCTGCAGTTTGCAGCAAATACAACATTATTATATTACAACAGTCATGCCAAGACTTTGCTGCTTACCTTATGCATTCGATTATACCTGCAGCTACAAGCCTCCACACTGTGATAAAAGGTCCCCATATTTAGCACCGAACAGAAGTACAGAGGCAGTACCTGAAATTCCAGCAAACACAGGCTCTAAGATTATTAAGGAAAATAATATCTCTTGCAGTACTGCCAGATCATGAACAAAATTTGAGGCTTACTTTGAGAGTCATTGAGGGTTCACCAGAGAAGATCACTTGGGCCATGGAACCATGTAGGTTGCAATCGGGGCACTGGCTTTGCGAAGCCGCGAAGCACGTCTTCTTGAGTCAACTGGAAGCTTCTCTTATTCTCCACCTGTGGCCTGCCCAATTGCAAACTCATAGTAACTCTGGTTCAAAAAAAAAAAATTTTTTTATCATACCTCCTGAGGAACAGAATCCCTTCAAGAAAAGCTAAGCCTAAGATCCCATAACGCCGAGGTGACAGAGAGCTGAGATTGGGCTGCAAATAATCACCCAAAAGCTAAGTACCAGATTACAACGAAGAAACATAAATAAAATCAGTAACTTTCAGGTAAATGAATATCGAAATTCGCATGCCTGAAGGTGACGTCTCTTAAAAATGAGCATAGAGAAGAAAGAACATAGATCCAGCTCCGAACAGAGTGCTGGTTTAGCCACGTTCCTCCACATCACCAACTCCAGCTTGATCCTTTCCCAGAGACCTTCCAACTCAGATTGTTCCACGAAGTCAGTTCCTATGTGTCAAAATAGGAAAAATCAGTGGAACGCTTATGCATCTTATAGAGCTATAATCATCACCAGCAGGAGAACATTTAGAACAGTAGGTGTCAGGACAGCCACAGCCATCCTGTATACGAATAGAAGGGCCGAGAGATCATTGCTCACCGCAGGTAACAAGAGGACAAAGCCGGGACCAAAACCGTGGTTGTATCGTCCTCGTTCAGCACCGCCGCTGCCTTGTCCGCGGCTGCAGCTTTCGGCGTAGCCTTTGTGGACTTTCACTCCTGCGGGCCCTCCTGGCGGCCCTCATCCTCGGCCTCGGCGTCACTTCTCAGCCTCCGCCTCGCCCGTCGTGCGTTCCTCGGGGACGCCAGAGCGGGCGCCACGCACCCTGCTCCCGCGGCCCCGCGCGCCTCCGCGCTGGCGGCGTGGGCGTCCCCACCACCTGCAACGATCTCCAGGCTCTCGTCCACGCTCGTCCCGGTGGCCCCACGCGCGCCTTCGATCGGTGGCGGCGAGGAAGCTCGGGGGTGGCGGGGACAGCAGCAGCAGATCGTGCAGAGAGAGTACCCGGACACCTGAACCGACGGCGACGGAGAGGGTCTCAGTCCCCGCGGTTTGTTTGCGTCGGCTTCAGGCTTCGGCGGCGGTGTTGCTACCTCATCGGCTGGGCTGGGCGGTGGTGAGGCCACGGCGGGAGCAGGGGAGATTGACGGCGGCTTCGGCGCGGGGAGGACAGGGGTTCCGCGGCCATGGCTTCCATCTGTTCGACGATTTGCCTCGCTCAGTTCTTTGGGTTAGCGTTTGGGTTGTTTCGGATCGGGACATTGGGGTCCTCGGGGACTATCATTTTATTTTGGAGATCGGAAAGCGAGGCTGGGGCCCACGTGTCAGAGATGCTCGTGCGAAATATAACCGTTGGGAGGGAGGGCGGCAGGGGATTTCGATTTCCTGTGGTGACGCTTCGGCTTCATGCCTACGGCTGCGTGCTAAACAAGTGGGGTTGGCATGCAGTGGTTAGGATTTTTGAATTCGATTGGTGGGACGGTCAGGAGGGTCATTTTTTTAATTCCATTACTCAACGACTGCACTCTCGACGGTAACAATTTTTTTAATACAAACCGAGAGGCAGGGGGCTCGGGAAATCAACACACGCACACCCAGCGCTGCTGAGCGTGGGCACCTCCATTACAGTAACGAGGAACGGGGCTATTTTTTTTTTTTTAAAATTACAGCGTCTGTATTGAGGCAATTTCAAAGCCTATGACGCACACTTATCCTATGAATACGTAACATAATTTAGCATGCGGAGTTTTGTGAATCTCTTTAATAAACACGCCAACCCTTGAGAAGTTCCCGCTCTTATTTGGATTGCTTGCTACACTTTACGGCGACCATTTATTTTCCATATCTTTATCTCTTCTCTATTCTTTATCTTTACTTTCATATAATGCGCAAAAAAGTATAATGCACCAAATCTTCTCAAAGCGCGGCTGAAGTGTACTTTACGGTTATTTTTTCTTAATCTTCTCTAAATACACCCAACAAATGTACCCAAAAGCTAATCAAGCTTTTTCAAATAAATGATGGGATATCTTTCCCCACATCTTCTCTGGTTCACCCACCAACATCAGGTCAAAGTGCTTTGGGATCAATCCTCATCTACCGTCATCACTCATCCACGCCCATGACTCTTCCCGTGTGTTTAGTTTGGAGGGGTTCAATGGGTTGGGTTGGCTCAGGCCCCCGCTTATTTTTTTAGGATAGGCTCCAACCTTTCTCATGTTTGGTTGGCAAGATTGGGTTGGTTGGCTCGACAACCGTTTTTGTGTTTGGATGGGAGGAATGGGGAAAGGTGGGATTTAAGTGAAAATCGGGATTGTGATGGAATTTGCATCGGGGAACCCTAGACTTTCTAGAAATCACTCCAAGCCTTAATCCATAAAATCTTCTTTTCTAGCACTTTTTATATCGGGAACCACAAGAAAGCGAAATTGAATGTTTGGACTTTCTTCTTTTTAGTTAAAATGCGTAATGAGTTCGGATTCTTGGTCGCGCCGCCGCAGGAGTTAGGGGCGGGCGGCTTTGCGCCGCGGCGGGCGCGAGGCCCCACTCAAGCGCCATCTCGAGGTCTCGCGGCGTCTCCATAGGCTGAAGGCGAGGCGGGGGCGGAGCTCGCCCTGCCACCGCTCCGTTACGCCTTGCCCGGATCCATGCGGATCCGGCTCGGCGCCCCTCTCGCTCCAGATCCGCCATAAGCCCAGCGGTGGAGAGAGCTCCGCCATGGAGGCTGAAACGCAGGGGAGGCGGCGAGCCGAGTCGAGGGACGGGCGGCGCGGAGGAGCCCTCAGAGCCACGGCGAAGCGAAAGAAAGGCGGGCCAGGCGGAGGAGCCTCCCGAACCAGCGCGGGTTCGCTCCATCCCCCAGGTCGGCAGGGACGGGGGTCGGCCCGCATGCAGAGGCGAGATATTCGCTCACAGGTGAACCCATCCCGAGCCACTCTCAACCAAACACCCTAAAAGCGGGTTCGACCCAGCCGGGTTCGACCCACTCCCCAACCAAACACCACGGGGAACTCATGTACCCAGGGGCGTCGAGGCTCGTAGTCCCAAGATGCCATGTCAGCGCGAGTCCGTGACGGTCTCGCTTCTCCCTCCCGTGACTCTCGGCGACTCGGTGAGGAAACTTCGCAAACTTTTGGCCGGGCGCATCCGTGCCCTGGCTGGAGGCCGGCGGCGCACCCGGTGAAAGTCGTAGGGCGTGGCGCTTCAGCGAGTGTCCGCGGCGGTGTTGGGAAGTTGGAACGGCAGAGGCGTCGAGCGGCGGCGCAGCCGGCGAGGTGGCCGTAGGCGGCGGCGCATCCTGCGAGGGGCGGCGAGCGCGGCACAACCGGTGTACTGAGGCCGCACCGTCCCTATGCCTTGAAGTAAAGCACCGAGCAGCGTTGCCTTCCTCCGCACTCCAATCCTCCCTGCCTAGCTCCTGCTGCTGCCCCTCCTTTCCTTCTCGCTTAAGCAAACAGCGGCGTGACCGAGCGCCCGCGCCCCGCTTGCATTGCGTCATTTTGCCAAATAAATGGCAGCGATGCGGCCGAGGCATGGGCGTCCATTGGGGCTCTGCGACGGCTCGTGATAGCCGAACCAGGCGGCCGAGGCTGCGAAGAACTCGGAATACCACCTTCGTCGTGGCGGTATACACACTTATACCGTAGAATAATTACACCTGCTCAAAAGTATTTGAACAATTTGTGCTAATCTTACGTATATATATTTGGCGTGGCGGGTCGCGGCCTCTAGGTGCTCCAGTTCGCGATCTGGGGGTGAATGTGTGCTCTATGGAGGAATCGCACACAAAGTCTCCACAAGGTGTCGGGCGATCCTCGCGCCCATCCATGGCTTTCCTTGATTTGGCGGAGGCCAATCGGAGGGCGCCGCCCGGCCAGACGCCCGAGAACATGGAGCAAGATCTCGCGGCCGGGCTGGGCAAACTTCGCGAGTTCACCCCGCGAGGCCACTGCGCGACACGGCCGCGACATGTGCGAGCGGTGGCGCGCTCCCATCATCTGCGATGTCGCGATTTGGTCAGCGTCCGCCCTAGGCTGCGCACTTTTCGGGGCGGCGGAGGCTGACGTGCGCTAAACCTACGTGAGGCGGCGACAACACTTGCGATGAGATGAGATCCCACTCACGTGAGCCGTTGAAAGGTAAAGTCACGGGTGAGATTGCCCCGAGCATGATACTTTGCTTACATTGGCGTAGCGAAAAGCGGTTAATTGAAAAATAGTAAAACACTTGAAGTTTTTAGCCCGACCCGCGCGGGATGTGGGTGGGCGTAATTAACTAATACTTTGTTTTTTATCTCACAATCGTTTAGCATGCATACGATTATGTGTAGACAATGAAGTGTAAGGCCAGACGAGGAAGGGGGTCACCCATGGTAGGCCTTGATCCTAGCCTTGCTCAGCCGGTATAGCCCAGCGGCAAGAGCCCAGCGATGCTCGGGGCAAGCTATTGGGGTACGTTGACCCCTACGCGATGGGGTCATCTGCCGGTCGTCGGTCTATGCGGGAGTGCAGTGGTCACACATGCTGCGAAGCGACCAGGGTCTGAGGAGGCGGCTCTAGGGGTCAGGTGACTTAAGAGTGTAGTCGAGCATGGGAGATAAATTATTACGTCGATCGAAAAGAAAATATAACCATGTCAACATACTCCAATAAACTTTATTAATATCGCGGCAATGAGTAAGCGATACAGGCGGCTTCTGAGAAATTCTCGATATTCTGGGGAAAAATCATCCGCAGTGCTCAATGTTCCGGGTTGGGGACGTCGACATCTTCGAGTCATCCGCGGTATGCTCTGGCACGGTAACCTCTTTAACTTTGAAAGGGCCTTCCCAATGAGATCAGCGTGTATGCGGCTCTTACGCTTCCTCAGAAGGACCGGTCGCCAACGCGAAAAGGCTCTTCCACGTGCATTCACGATTGCCAATATCTTGAAGACGCCCTCAAGGTATTTAGCGTTCCGCGTGCGCGGCGTGCGGCGGGTCTCCTCGGCGCGACAAGCTCATCTTCTCGGTAGCGTCGAGTTTCTTCATTATAATTCGACACGAGGGGAAGCGATGTCGGTAGGGAGGGCCCCGAGTCAAAACACCATAGTATGGAAACACATCACTGCGGCTAGGTTGAGTTGGTCCCGGATAGCGGCGGTAACTCTTTAAGCCATCGACCGGGGGTATTTCCCATCGGCCGGAAGAGTAAACTTCGCAATGCTTCTAATATCATGCCGTTTGCTGCGCTCGGCCTGCCCGTTAACGAGATGGGCGGCAGACACATATTTCACCGGGATGCCTTTGTCTTCACAATAATCCCAAAATGGCTGCGTAAATGTCTTTGCCCGGATCGGTAATGATGGAGTTGGGGATGCGAGAAGCGATGGACCACCTCATCCAACATCACCGGCGGCTTTGTATTGGTTGGCGTCGACCCGAGAGGAGGATACTTTCGATCCACTTGGAGAACTTGCGTACCATAGCGAATATCCACTTGAAGCCACGAGGGCTGCTTTGAAAGGCAGATAGGCCGCGGCTTTATACCATGTCTTGCGCGGAGGATGACACTTCTCACAATGCCGTACCATGTGACCAGGTCTCGTCTCTTAGCATGAGGAAACCATCGACTAGGACATAATTCTTTTATACCATACGCCGCTGATGGTGCTCTTGTTAAAATCCTAGGACATCTTACTGGCGAGAGCCTCCCTTGCGGATATTTGATTATCGGGACTCGCCGGTCTTCATCAGCGGTATTGGATAGGGTGGCGGCGATGTACTCCGGTTGTCTCGGTGGAGGGCGAGGCGGGATCCGCTGATGGTTGGTTTCTCACGGATCTTGGACAAAGGCGCCGGCGGTATCTTTGCCGGAAAGGCGAGCTTGGAAAGTCGCCGTGACGGTTTGGTTGTAGTCGAACCACATGATCAAAGGCGAGCCGTAGAACTTGCCTTTGGCTTTCTTATAGCCGCCACATATGCATCCATCTTCTCACTCTTGCAATCCAATCTTTGTTGGCTTGCTTGATTACCCAATGTCGAATCACCAAATACTTGCGGTCGAATCCCAAGGCGAATAGCAATACGAGGCCATGAGGAAGGCCCCCCTCATACTCACGGACGTTGTTAGATGCGGGAAGTGGATCCGGAGGACATCGGGAGTGTATCCTGGAGAAGATATGATGTAGACGCCCGGCCGGGCCCATCGATGTTCATTGAACCATCAAAGTACATAGATCTAGCGTTACGGTGGTGTCTTCGAGGGGTCTCTCGAGGATCCGTCCACTTTCGCAAGCGAAATCTGCCAATGCTTGCGACTTGATGGTACTCCTATTCTTGTATTCAATGGTGAAACGGTGCTCGATAAGCCCCACTTGCATATCACGACCATTGGCATCTTTATTTAGCGGGGCGTCGCCCAATGGGTAGTCAGGACACCACGGTGATCGGGTGGAGTCGAAATAGTGGCAACTGCGGGGCGTGATGAGGATCCCATAGACGGTTACGTATTGCAAGGTACCTTTGCTTGAAGTCGTTCGGGACCTACGTGAAAAATGGACCGGTATTGGACGGGGTATGCGTGCCCCTTCTTCAGCCCGCTCGACAACCAAAGCGGTACTAACCACCCGATTGGTCGGCTGCGATGTAAGAGCGATATGGTCTCGGCGTCGTTAGGGGCCACCAACAACGGAGGTGTGGTGAGAAACTTCTTGAAGCCGTTGAAGGCTGCTTGAGCCTCGTTAGTCCACGAAAGCTTCTCTGTTGAGAAGGGAGTTTGAAGAGCGGCAATCCTTTTTACGCCCGGCGTGCGGCAAGCGGCTCGAGGCTGCCATGCATCGATCAACGGACATCTTTGGCGTTTTGGGGCGGTTTCATGCATGATGGCCCGATTTTCTGGGTTTTGGCTCAATGCCATGCCTACTATTACAATGCCCGGCCAAGTTACGGAGGGACGCCAAAGAAACACATTTCCGGATTGAGTTTCCATTGGTACTCTCGTTAAGCAGCGAGACCCTTGCAAGATGGCTCGACCGAGGGAGAGGGGCGCTGCGGGTCTTCACCGCGGCGTCGTCGACATAAGCTGGCGAGGTCGAGGGGATAAGGTTCCTAAGCAGCTTCTATATACCGGCGGTAGGTGGCGGGCGTTCTTGAGCCCGACGACATGGTAGTATAGCGGTGGGCTAGAAGCGGGTGATGAAGGAGTCTTCTCCACGGTCTTGGCCGCGAGGCGTTTGATGATGATAGCCCGAATAGCAATCTGGAAAGCGGGCGGCTTTCGCAACTGCGATAAAATTCGACAACTGTCGATCGTGGAAGACCGAGAAAGGGTCTTTAGGGCAAGCCCTATTGAGATCGGTATAATCAGCATACATCCTCCATTCATTATTCTTCTTTCTTACAAGGACGGATTAGCTATCCGGTCGGGGATGATACACTTAGCGAATAAAGCGGCTGACTGCAATCTAGTTACTTACCTTTAATGGCGGCGGATTTTTCTTTATTAAAGAGGCGTATTTTAGGCGCGCGGCAGCGTCGGCGACCGCGTGGCGGTGCTCGATCGGCTCAGTACTCGGGCATATGGCAGGTTTCCGCGCAAAAATGCTCCGCGTTATCCCTCACAGGAACGGGGCGAGTCGTCTTCTATTGGGTCAAGATTCCGCGCCTATCTTCGTCGTCTTGGATGGGTCCCCTTCCACCCGGTGGATGTCTTTGGTATCCAGGTGGCTTGGTGGTCTTCTTAAATCCGCTCTTCCTCGGGTATCACGAGGTCGGAGGGGTTCGGCTTCTTTGCGTTCTTGATAACCTCCTCTTGCGGACCGGCGGAGGATGAACTCCGGCAGCCGAGGCCCTCCTTCTCGCGACACATAGGCCATATATGCGTTGGCCACGCATGTGAGGACCCCCTTCTCCGTGGGGATCTTGAGGATGAGGTAGCCGTAGTGCGGGACCGCCATGAGCTTAGGTCAATCACGGCGTCCAGATGATGGCATGAGTGCGATGACTTCGAAGTCGGCGGCGACAAAATTCATGTCTTGAGATGCGATGGTGCTTAAGCGTCGGCCGGCGCACATGAGCGTCACTGCGAGAGGGTTGGCGACTCTCGGGGAGGATCCCGAGAGCAGGTGCTCGTATGGCTTGAGGTGAGATCGCCGTGATGTCTAGGGGCTTTCATCGAGGCTCGGGAGCGGCATGTTCGGGGCTCCCTCGTCGATGAGGACCTTCTCGAGCGCGGCGCCCGATCACGGGTCGAGGACCGGGGGAATCGTCAGGGTGCGGGGTTGTTACACCGGTCGTCGCGTGAAGGTTATGACACTGCTCGGGAGGAAGGTAGGCCATGCTCCGGTCCGTGACCCCGGCGAAGTCTTTTGTGGTCGGGACATTACGGGCGGAGATCTGCCGATCTCGCCCCACCTGCCCGGCCGTAGTGTCGCCCATGATTGTGTGAGCGATGGGCGTCTTCGGCGCGATGGCGGTGCGGGATCGGCGTCCTCGTCGGCTCCTCTTCACGGTTGTTGCGAGCAACTTTGGGTGCTTCCCTCCGTTTGCTCGTCTGTCATCTTGAGCTTTAAGGTTGGCTCTCATACTCGGCATTGGAAATCGCGACACTCTTTCAGGGACTATAGTTTCAGGTCCGGTGTCGGGGCACTCAGCGTGTAGAAGCTTGGATCGGATCGCCTTGATTGGCGCCTTCTTCTGCCACGGTCTTGGCGTTGTTGGCGCCGCCTCCCGGCCAGTTCGATCCGCGGCGGCGCTCGCGATAGTTGCAGCGACCTTCTTCGGCGAGCCGCGTCGGCGGGAGTCGTCGAGCCCGGTTATCGTGGCAGCTTGTCCAGCGCCGTTTATCGTCGCGAGGAGCCTCGCGGCGGGGGTGTTGGCGGTCATTACGAGGAGTATATTATACGCCAACTTATATCCAATTCATGAGAAAGGAAGTAATCTTATATTACATATACCTTTACTTCTAACCTAGTTCCACTTGTATCCATACAAATTATGTTTTCTTGACTATAAGAGTGGAAAGCAGTACAAAATAAATCAAATAAATTAAGCGTATTGAATAAAAGGCGGCCAAGGGTGGATCAATCAAAGAGGACCAAAACCTGGCGCACAATTTGGCCCATGCACCATCATAGGCCCAACATTTGAAGGACAAAGCGGCGCAGCGGGGAGAAGCCGGGGCGGGGGGGAAGACCGAGGGGCGGCCGGCGCCTAGCGGCGATCGGCGCAAATTTTTCGCCCTCTGTTCCCGCCCTTTCTCACGTGGGTTTGGAAGTTTTTCACTCGGCGGTTGCATCTGCGGTGCAAGGTTTAGATTCTCGCCAAGAACACCTCGAAGCAAGGGAGAGCCCTCCATTCCCTCCTCCTCTCCACTATATAAAGAGAAGGCACTCCTCACTTGCTTAACACACACACTCACACACAAACACAAACAAGAGCTTCTCTTTTCACTTTCTCTTCTTCCTTTTTATTAGTTAGGAGTTAGGCACAATGTAAGATCAAGATCTTCACGGAGGTACCCGGTATGATTAATATAGTTTTACTTATGTTGATCAATGCTTTTGCTCTCCACATTATTCTTGTTCTTATTATCAATAGCTAAATAAAGCCGCGATTCATGCGATATGATCTTAGCATATGAACTAGCATATAGTTTGCATGTCGCGATCTTGTCAAATAGAACTTTTATGCTAAATGTATTATACATACATGATTAGACCATAATGAGTTTCTCTCTTAAAGATAATTCTTGGTTGCTTGTGTTTACTGGGGTTAGATCGTCGCCCTTGTGGGCGGATATACTCACCAGAGGGACCTGCCCGGTAGTCACGATCAATGCTAGAGTAGTAGTCATAAGCGTAAGGCGTGGGTGTTTATGCTAGAGGTTTGCTTCGTTTGCCTCGAGCAGCGTCTGGGGTCTACGAGGGTAGGCGGTGGTGGCGACCACATCAGACCCTTGTATTCCCCACATCCAGTGTTTGAATGGGCTATTGGCCGCAGCGCAAACTTGGCGGAGGCGCGTTATCATGCCACTGAAGTAAACCAATATAGTAATTGAGGGTTATCTCGAGTTAGAATCTCGACGGTATAAGGCATGCATGTATATCTACTATCTTAATAAAGCTATATAGGATATCCTTCTCCTAGCATGTTTTTCTTTTTATCCTTTGAGGCCCGTTTCAAGTGTGTGTGTCAAGTTATCATACCATTTGATTTATCCCTATTATGGATTGTGGTCTATTGCATGATCGTGTTATCTTGTCCATGTTCATATTAGAGACTTTTACACCATGCCTTCCCACTGTGGAAATCACGATACCACTGAATACTAGGGTGAAAGCTACGGTGGCATTTCCGTGCGCTTCGCGGAACTCTTTCTATTTCGCGTTATGAATGCGCCCGGGGGGAATACTCGCGGCCCGGGGCGGTAAGCGTAATCTTTGTGGAAGGCGTGCTCGGCCACATCTTTGCCGGCAGGCCTCTGCGCCCGCGTCGGCGGCTTGGACATGGTGGTGATTTTGGAGCGTGGGCTTTTTCATGACTCTTGGGCTGCTTGGCGTTACCGTGGAGGCAGTCCCTTGGTGAATGCGCCCGGCACTCCTGCGTCGGTGATATCAAAGGATCGTCCCGGCGCTACCTTGAAGCGGCGGATGTACTCCGGGAGGCGGCTCATTCGCGGCCCGGGCGCAACCCGCTCAGTCATACTTTGTACCCGGTGCTTGCGTGGACTTGTAGGTGCGATGAAGATATCCTTGGCGTCTTGCGCGTGCCCCTCCTCCTTGGGGAGGGCCGGGCCAGCGATTGGCCGCTGGTCGAGGCTTATCGGGAAGTGGTTGCCATGAGCGTCTTCCCCGCCCCGGCCGACGGCGATTGCGTCCTCGTAGATCATGACCCGGGCCTCGGGATCTTGGTCGCGGTGTATTTTGAGGAGGCGTTAGTGCCTTTGAAGCCCTAGTGGCCACCGGACCGGCGGAGATGCGGGTGGTAGGGCCGGATCGTAGTGATCGTGAGGGTTCCCGGTCGGGTTCCGTACATCATATTGTACTCTTCCGCGTCGCTGGATCTCCGGCGTCTTGGCGAGCTGCGGCTAGCCCGGTGATGCGTGCGAGACATCTCGGGCAATCTCGTCTTTGCTATGGTGGTCAGGGGAGACAGTTTTGTCTGGGCGGGGCGGGCCGGGGTGGTTGCCCACCGGCCACACGGGCCGAACGCAGCACTACCTGCCACACTGGCGGCCGTCTTGGCCTGCGTTTTGCCCGCCGGTATGCCGGACCGAGGAGTGCCTCGTCGGCGCGGCCCCAGGGACGGGTTTGCCTCCTTGGCATGAGGATGCCTCTTCCTGCCTTAGGTGTTGCGACTTCTCGCAATGGCGGTGGGCGAAATGGCGCGGTGCAACCGTGGGTGGCGATGTATCCCGGGCGTCTTCTGGCCATGGCGATACTACTTGCGCGGGAGCGCCCGCCGTGGCGATGTTACGTGGCGTCTTGTGAGCAAGGATTTACGCCACCTGGTCGAATTGAGGCGCGGATTAGGAGTCCGGGCTAGCAGGAAGGCCGGGTAGTATCCGCCGGTGAGCTGGCGACGGCGTCGCTCCGGCTTGCCGGTCTGCTCGATCGGTGCGTCCCTCAGCTTGTGTGAGTTCTTGATTTCCCCCTCGAGGTGCGGAATCTTGGCAGCGAATCCCCCGCCGTCTCGAGAGGCCCGGTACCGCACAGTGAGCAATGAGGTAGTCGTAGCCCGATCTCGGCTCCATTGGATCACGGGGCGGTAGTGGTGGCGTCGGGGCCCGAAGTGAGGCGATGCGGCCATCCGCGGAGTTCGTGCCTCTTCCCTCCCCTCGGCGCCCTCTCCGGGATCGGAGAGGGCCTAGCCATGCAGATTTGGTCAGCGTGTTGTCGACGGCGCCCTCGGGTATGTTGGGGCGTCGATGAAGTCGTAGGAGTCCGGGCGGTCTTCCGACCGGTCCCGAGCCCGGCGAGTGGCGACTGCGTGGGCGATGAAGTGGGCGACAGCCCCTCGGGGAGTAAATTGACAACGGTTCTTGTGGGAAGGGCGACCTCGACGACAGTCTGTTTCTCCCCGAAGGAGCGTCCGGGCGAGCCCATGTCATGGTCGGCGTTGTTCTGTTGGTAAGCGTATGCAAATCGACCAAAGGAGTAAACTCACTGCGTCACCGTCTCTTGATCTTGTCGAAGTCGCCCGTGGAGGTTGTCGGCGTCGTGGAATGACGCGCGCGTGTACGACGCGAAGCGGATGAGTGAGCGTCGGAGTCGGCGGCTCGAGGTTGGAGTCGGTGCCGTCTTCTTGACGAATCTTGGCCTGAATTGGATCTGGCCGTAGCGGGGTTGTCGGCTTGCCGAGCATGGCGTTGGTGTTCCAGACGGCGTCAATTGGATGGATCCTGCCATCGTGTGACCGCCATGGAGTCGGGAAGATCACCATCTTGTTAGCCATGGCGTCTTAGTGCACACCCCCTACGGCGCGCCAGCGGCCGTCGGTTTCACCGCGATAGTCTAGCGGGTATGCAGTAGTAGATTGAAGCGGTTAGGGATGCGCGAGGGAGCGGCTAGCGCGGGCGTTAAAGCGAACGGCGAAGGACAAAACACGGGTTTTTTACCGGGGTTGACGCCTTGATGGCGTAAAACCTCGTCTGCTTAGTTGTAATGGTTGATTGAAGGTATCCGTCCCTCGGGGGGATCCACAGCTCTCCTTATATGGTCGGGGGAGCGGGGGTTCTGAGGTCAGATCTGTCTGAGCAAAACTATCGATCGATTTACAATAGGAAAGTGTATAGTGATTACGATTGAACTATACTAGGAAACTATCTTAACGACCAAGTTTAGGCGTAATCTCAGATAATCTCGGTCTTCTATCGCCAAGGGCTTCAATCCGCCGTCACGGGCGGCTGAGGCCTAACCCAAAGTGACCCGTGAGGGGATAGGGTTTATCCCCCGGCGGCCGCCGCCATCTAGTCGCCCACCGGCACCCGGCCGCTCGGCTCGCCAACGGCTCGCCCGTCACCCACTACCTCCTCAAACTGCTAGCTAATGCCGTGTGGTAGGGTAAGGCCGCGGTTCGCGATTCGACCTCGTAGGAATCAGGCCTATCCGCGCCGCGGAAATCCACCGTCACCTTGAGACCAATCCGTCGATTAAATTGACCATAGCTCCCCACACCACACCTTTCGTGCTACCTCTGCACAAAGGTTTGTTTCTAGAGGCGAGAGCATTTTCATTTTTCTTATTCGATTAGCTTGTCGATATACTAATTGTTTCATTGGCAAATCATTTTTCTTAATGGCTTTGATTCTAATTAATTAAGCTTGGGCCATTTGCTTTGCTTTACGGTAGGCAATGCACTGTTGTGATGTCGGAAATAGTTGAGTTTAGTTTAGTGTTTTTGAATGCTAGCTACGGTTTAATCTTTGATAATATTTGATTATGTGAATTGGCTGTTCTGTAACTTGCAGTAGCTTGAATTCAAAGCACGAATATTAGGGTGGCTAAGATTGACACCAACACTTTTTAGAAGGTAAGCATTTTACTCTCCCGTGCTTTGCTATTTTTGGATGTGTTTCTTCTAAAATAGGATCATAGCTTTATGAGATGATATCAAATCAAACAAAATATTTTACTCTCCCAGGCTTTGCTATTATTTTGGATGTGTTTATCATGTGCAGTAGTACATGATCTTGAAAGGATTTCCCTCTGCATTCACAATATACGTTCGACTCCATAAAGGACATCAGTGTGCTGCAATGTGGCATACCTTTCATCTTTATGCTAAATGCATAGGGGAACTGAACCTATTGATGGGAAGGAAATATCTATCAGTGATCTTGTTATTAAGAGTCCAGTGTAATAACAGTAGCTTCCGATGGATCACATTTGTGACAGGTGTGATGCTTCTCCCTTTGATAAGCTCTTTGTGATTTATTTTCTTTTTTGATGAGACATGATGTGTCCTAGATTGTATAGCTGGAGAACTGGCTGAGTGCACATGCTGCTTCTGTCCTGCGTATTTCATAAATCACAATATCTCAGTTTTAGATTGGGATTGCAAGCATAATTTGATTGATGTCCATTTCTTATTTTTTCCTTCTATCATGAGGATCTATCCTGCTTATTTCATCTGAATACAGTTGGAAACCACAATGCATGAAAAGTTCTTAAAGGATTGTTCTCTTTTATTGAGTAATCAAATCATTAATCTAGCTGTACCAATATGAATGTGAATATGTGTGCATCTTAATTCTTAATGCATCTTTCCTCAAACTAATTGTGAACATTTATATTATATGCAGTTTCCACATTCATATTTTAGTGGTTCCTTTTTTGTAATATTGTGCGAGACCTTTATGGTCGACTCTGGTGGGAACTGTGCTGACATCTCCAAATGCTCATGTGCAGGTCAGCTGTGTTGTCTTGTGGAAACTCATGGATTTAATATCTGCAGCTTCATTCGCCTGGTGGTTTTGGCGATTGGTAGTAGCATGAAGGCTGAAAACTCATGAATCGTGAAACCATGGCGTGTCTCTGCCTGAGGTATAAGTGATTTGTGGCATAAATGTCAATGGTTAAGAGTTATCTGCAATTCTTTGCTTGGGGTGCCTGGTTCACAGTCTAAAAAACGTATTTTTGAGTTATTGTGCCCTTAATAGTGTCCTCTGCCTGTTCGGGTTCTCTGATGTGTCATGTGAGGTAGGGCACTTGAGTATATTATTGAAGCATATAATCAACCAAAAAAGTATATATTGGGGCTTTGGTCCAGGGAATGCGGACTGTCAGCCTGTCACAGTTTGGGGTGGTAGTGATGTTATTATGGTACGGTGCCAGGGTGTAACAAGAACTGGTCCTGCTGGATTTAGATCATGCACAGTTTGGGCTATAAGCCAAGGGTGTAATTTAGCTCACTAAACAGTTTTGTCATTCACGTTATCAACCACGTCAGTTTAGGTACATTTAATGATCTTGACCATCATCAAGTTGCTTCCTTTGCTAGCTGTTTTGTACCTTGTCATAAATCAAGTGCTCTCTGGACACTAAGTTCCCTTTTCGGATGGTTGGCTTGCATAATCATGAAATTGGGTTATTATAGTATCAAGCATTCAAGCTTATGTCAAATCTGTAAATAGATGTTTCATTATGCCAGTATACTGCATTTGCTAACCTGAACTGATGGATTATTGATTCTCTCCTGACCATGTGATGTCTGCAACTAGGTGGCTGAGACAACATCACACATCATCTTTGGCTGCACCTCAGCGCGTTATTTCTAGCAGGTGTCGACGGAGCGGGAACTGAAAAGATGATTGAAATTCAAGTACCAGGACCATAGCCGCCGGCGCCACTTTGGAACCTTTTATGCTGCTTTGCTCTTGGCACATTTGAAGTGGTAGAACTCCATCTCCATCGAACGAGCAAATGAACCTGAATGATGCACTAGGCGATGTCCCTTTGGGGAGCTAGGATAAAGCCGGATGACGTGACACATACTCCTAATTTAATTTTACCTCATTATTTTGTTCTCAAAATACGTTGCTTTGTGTGTTTGAGTCTGAACTAATGTATTTTAACAATTGCCTCGCACAAAAAGGGAAAATGTCTTATTGTTTTTAAGTGCATTCCTTAAATGAAACCGTAGAAGAACGGGCATTATACTAGTGGACTCTAGTACCCCGGATCAATGGTCGCTTGTAGTAAACAATGTTAGTTGCACAATGAAATGTTTTAGTCCTGATGACAATGTTTATCGTTGATCTAGTCGAATGGCAGAGCATAATCGAGACTTTGGCAACTGCAAATGGCGCGGATGCCTGATAATAACTTATATTTTTACGGATGTGTTTCGTTGGATTTATTATATATATATAAAGGTAAATATTTGAGCATTCATGTTTTGGAACTGACCCGGATGTTAGCTTGAGTAAGGCTAGTCACACTGAGAGTTCCTTCGAGTTTCATTGCATTTAGATACTACATATGCTTTTTAACGATGTGGCAACGTTTTTAAGAAATGAGAAAAAAAAAAGTGTGTTCCATGGGGATGAAACTCTCTTAACATGATTACCAACTTTTCAATCATGAAATTAAATGTACATATATAAAACCATATAATCCATTGAAAGTGGTGTTTCATCAATGTTTAATTTTCATTCTATATAACATGATATTCTCTTGAAAACAACACAATGATACTATCCATTGGGACTGAGTGTCTAGATGCCTATCTTCAAATCTTATCCACTCGTTCTACTACACATATCTAGCCAAACATAGCGCCAACGGGAGGACCGTTAGAATACAAAGGTCCACTTCCGAGTAGCCAATCGAGTTCTTGAATTTCTAAAATTAAGGCATGCAACAATGCGGGATGGATGTTATGCAAAGGGACGGCCAGAGCAAATCTAATCTAAGAACATAACATACAGGAGGCTTAACAAATATGCCCCCTTTACCGACAAGGGAGAGTCGAAGAGGAGAACCAATACCTTAAGCTCCCCCCAGCTTGGGTGTCTAGTGGAGAGCCACGGCTTGGCATGATGATGAGTCGGTTCAAGAGGGGGACCTGACACAAAGGATTAGGCTTTGCAATAGGTGGGAAGAGTGAAGTTATGCGTGGCGGGATCGGTCGGGCGAGTGGGTTGATCTCGAAAGTGAGAAACCCACAAACACTCCCAAGTTGACCAAGATCACCCCACCGAGCCTACTAAGCCCATTGTGCAAAATGGCACTCTCAAGAGATCCCAAAGACTCCACCTCCCAAACAATCAACAGGCTTCCTAAACCAAACCACCTCGGGGAACCCACTTGACACTTTGCCCAAGATCCCCGAGAAAACCCTTACTAGAGCCAAGGCCACAACAAGAGTGAACCATCCACCCAAGAGAGTGAACCAACAACCACCCAAGAGAGAGGTGAGGTATCACTGTGAGTACTGCTAGAGAGATGGTCACTTGTTTGAGTTTTGCTTTAGGAGGAAGAGGGATGCTAGGTGTCAAGTTGAGTTTGAGAACCGTGACTTGTATCACCCACCACTTGGCATGTATGAGAGGGGGGGTATGCGGTCGGTTCAGAGGCAGTTTGCTAGGCAAGGAGGTAGGAGGCGTCAGAGGGCTAGGCCATAGTTTGTGAGACCCCGTGGTGGTCATGCTCGGCGAATGGAAGTTGATCCTCGCTTTGGGAGCTTTGAGTTTGACAGGGAGGGAGTGCTCCACGCTTTGTTGTGCGTGGTGAGCGGTTTTGGTATGAAGGGTCGTGGGATGTTTGCTTTGCCTAACGCCTATCTTGGGCAAGATGGTCAACATTGGTATTCTTACAAGTTTACTAACTCTAGTGTTGTGCCATTTGCTCATCCCATGTTTTTCCAATGATGCAGGTGACAAAGTCTTGGGTTCCCAAGTTTATGCTTGTTAACCCTTTGGGATCCAAGACTTAGGTTTCTTTGTCCTCTCATGTATAGGTATGAAGACATGGGGTGGAGAACACGTGCTTGGTGAAACTTGATCCTTTGTCGTGGTGTGATCAAGACTTGATGGTAGTCTACACCACTTTGATGGCCTCCAAGAGGCATGTGCCTTATTAGGACACCTACACACGGTCGTGAGCTATCATATACACTCATACCTTGTACATTCATGATTTCCCTACTTGTGGTATGAGATAGTTGTTTATTTGCTCTCTTGTATATTGCTTGCACGTGTTGTACTTGTATCATGCTTTTATATATTCATTCTAGCATGTTGTATCTTGTGTATTATATGCCATACTAGCTTTGTGTATATCTTGGTGGTTTGATCACTTTTCATGTTAGTGTGTGATCCTCATGAACATTTTGCCATGTTTTACCATATGTTTAAATTGTGTAGTTGGTATGGTGTTCATTAGGTATCATTTTAGTTTTTTTTATATAGTTACATGTACCCTATTGACATGTTTTGCTAGCCCAAGCTTTTATCCATCTTTTTTAGTATCATGTTACATGCTTTTATTTCCCAATTGATATCATCATTGTGCATTGTAGCATGTGTTGAGATTTTGGTTGTGTTGAGGATTCCATGTTTTTAGGTTGATGTACGATTGTAGCTTTAGTGTTGTTTTTGTTTTGTGCATCATCTTGTATCATATTGCATTCTTCATGTACACTATTGCACTTTGAGCTTCTTGTTTATATTGATCACAATGAGACTATGCTCTGTTTAGTGTAACAATTACATGTTGGTGCTTACAGCTTGTACTCTTTCTCGTTTAATTGATATATGTTATGAGCAAAGTTTTTTTTTCATGTGAACTTGCTTAACAACGATGAATCTTGCAAAATGTTCACCATTGAGATAGTTCCTAGCATGTTTAAGTTGTTGAGATCCTTTGTGCTTATCATGTATGCTAGGTGACTATGTCTCATTCATCGAGTTATATACTTGCTTAGATGACCACATGCTTTTATCGCTAAAATCTGAAATCTAAGCTAAGTGTATGGAAAAGATTGAGATGGGTCCATACTATCTCACATCCAAGTCTTGGGATGGCAAGCTCATTGCACTTGAGTTGAACTGAGCTTGGTAGTGATTGACCCGCACCATTGTCTTAAGCTTCTGATTGCTCACACGCATAGGCTTGACATGGTTGATTAGTAAGGTCGGTTGTGGATAACCACTCGCACTCATGCTTTGCCCAATGCTTGTAACTATTGCAACTCCGATCAATTTAAAATTTGACAAGTGTTGGCTTTGTCTTTTGCATGATGTGTAAGCTTTGCTTGGGGTAGTTCACTTGATATACATGTGTAGCACTTGGTAGATTTCGACATGTGTGCTATGTGCTATTCTCACGTGGTGGACACCTTTTAAAATGCTTAAAACTGAATCAAAGTGCTTTCAAGCCATATTTCATATTTCTTGACCAGTTTGAGCATCGTGTTAAGCACTTGACCTTGTTGCCATGACACTACTTAGAGCATCTTCTCATTTGGATTCCTATAAACTTGAAGCTCCCTCATTGCATTTCATGCATTTAGGTGGCTTGATTAGTGCATTTGCCAACAAGAGGGAGAAAAGATACAAAGACAAGTGGATTTGCATTTTTCCGGGGGAGTAGCACTTTGAGCTAGATGTGTTGAGCCTTTGCCTTTGTCTTGAGAGTCTAGCTGTTTGTATGTGAAAGTAATTGGTTTGGAGCTGTTCTAGTGGTGTTGAGCCTATTCTATCTCTTCTTGAGGAATAGCCGTTGGTTTAGCTTGGTTGTGTCGAGCCTTTTGCCCATGTCGTTGGGAACCAAGTTTTTTGCTCCATGTTTGCTATCCGGATGATTTTGTCTTAGCTTTTGTCTAGCTTGTGTCACTTGGATGTGCTATCTTCTACCTTCTTACGTCTTTGTGTTGAATATTGACAATGCACTCATCAAGGAGGAGATTGCGAACACATGGTTGATTTAGGTCACATGTGTTTAGTTTTGTGATTGAGTGATTGTCAACGAATAACATTTTACTTCTAATTTTCTTTATTCTTTATGCTTCGCTATGTTCACGGCAGACACGTGGAGTGTGTGAAGGCGTATCTCTTGGTTTGTGGTGTACGTGTGTGGGCTCGGAGATGGTAGGCCGATGGCGAGGTGAAGGGGCCAAGGAGGGCGTCTTGGGGCCGATGACCCGAGAGGTGGAAGGATGGGCGTGAGGCTTGGACCGGGGACCCAGATCGCCCGGGGTGGCTAGCCATGATGGCTGACATCCGGGACATCGATGAATGCAAGAGGGGCGTGGCGGGACCGTGTTGATCGGGTCAAGGCAAATGAGCGTGCAAGCGGAGCGGGAGCTCGGATGACTTGGCGACTTCGGGCGTCAAGGCGGCGATGACACATGTCGAGGAGGTTTGGTGGTTTGCCCTACAAAACCATCGGCGCGGGTTTCGTGGTTTGGGCCTCAAAACCACGGGCGGGTTTGGTGGTTTGGGTCTCAAAACCAACCATGGCGGGTTTCGCGGGTTTGGGCCTCAAAACCCGGGGCGGACGCTCGGTGGGCGGAAGGGCGACACATGGCGATCCTCACGGGAGATTGCGTGGAGCAAGGCTATAGATGAGGAGGCGCGGTGGCCGTCGATAGACAAATTATCCGAGTTGGCCCAAATAGCCACGGGGTTAGAAGATCGACTCATGTATCTTAGGGGTAGTTTAGGAAGAGGGAATATTTGACTATTTAGTGGAGGCTTACCCCCTCTTTATTTTCGTTTTTATTTTTCCCTTCTTCTTAGGGTTTTTGTTTGGAGGTCAAGAAAAAAAATTCATGGATATTTGTGCTATGATTTTTAAGTTGGAAGAGTGACCCTTAGTCCACTCATGCCCTCCCGGGCTTTTGGGTCTGATTGAGTCATTTTATTTGCTCGATTCGAGCTGTGTTCTTGTGTTCGTGAGCTATTTTACGTGCATTCTTTTCGACCGCTTTTCCCGGAGTTCGGATGGATCTTAGGTGATGATTTTTGGGGGATTTGTTCGTAGCTAGGTCAATTTCTTAGTTGACCAAAGTTTGAACTCGATCCATGGAGATTTGGTCTGGGTTTTGGGGGCCAAAGCTCTCATATACGTTAGAGAGTTCTTGACTAAAAAAATAACTAATTTTACACAGTTTAGGGTGTACATCATGGCGATTCCTTTGAAATTTATGCAAGGATGATATTTACCACAACAAACGAAACCGGCAACATCCGTACATTCGGTGCTAAAAATTCTGCCAACTAAACGAGGCCTAGGTCAATTTCTTTCTGACCAAATTTTTTGAACTCGATCCATGGAGATAATATTTTCATCGAGTTTTTGGGGCCACGCGTCTCCGGTTCGTGAGCGAGTTCTTGACTGTTCATTCCATCTTTCTGTCAGGGTGCCGTTCATCGATTTAGTCTTTTGTCTGTGTGATTCCAGCAGCGGCACTACCAACGCAGGTGCTCAGGCACCTGGCGCGCTCACTAAAGCGGTGCTAGCTGCTGAGATTGGAAATCTCGTGTTCGTCCCTGTTCTTCATCTGTCTGCCGATCAGGTTCAGACCTTTTCAGCTGTGCGTGTTTGCATATCGTTTTCAGCACCGAGTGCCTCCGACAGCTTGGAGCAGCTTCTCGTCAGTAGCAATCATGTTCGAGCAGCTTGTGTGACAACAGCTTTCCTTCAGCTATTGGTAAGTACTCCCTCCGTTTCAAATTATAGCTCATTTTGACTTTTTTATCCTAAGTTTAACCACTTTCGTCTTATTCAAAAAAAAATTTTTCACAAAAATAATCAAATTTAAGTCATTCTTAAAGATCATTTGTTAACAAAGCAAACCTCAACAAAAGAAGTGATATTTTATACAAAATTTTGAATAAGATGAGTGGTTAAAGTTAAGGTTAAAAAAATCAAACGAGCTACAATTTGAAACGGATTTAGTACGTAAGAAATTCATCTCCAGCTTGTTCAGTTACCGTCGTCACCTGTGTTCATAGCCTTTTCAGAGTCGGCTACATTTTCCCTGTTTGCTCGTTAGGCTATCTCACTCCTAAAACTTCAAATTCATCCTCTATAAAGAATATTCCGGCCCTACCATCGATATTCTCGCTTTTTTTATACGCTTTCCCGACTAGTCCATACTTTATATTTTCCAAAAGATCCCAACTACCATTAGTGGGGCCTATTTATAATTTTATTTAAATATATCCATGTGAGATCTAGATTTGAAGTATTTATTGAAAACAAATCAATGGTGTAATCGGAATTTAATTTTAATTTTAGGTTTATGAGTTCTAACATTTTTTAGTTACTTTTAAGTAATGGGCCCGCCCGTTCCTGCTGCGCGCTGTCTCTCTCGTCCCACTCGTTCCCTCCCTCTCTCTCTCTATCAGCGCTTGGTGGGGCACAAATCACTGTAGGCGTCGTCGCTACTATGCCATCTATGGCGAACGCTCATACTGGTCGTTGTGTGTATGGCTTAGGGCACATTTGGTATGGTTTTCTTTCTTGGCTCAGCTCCGGTTCCTCCTCCTCCCCTCTGCAAAACTTTTGGGATGAGGAGTTGTTTGGAGCCGTTTTTAGTGGAAAAGAGGAGCCGGAGCCGTTTTGGAGGAGCCCCAATTTCGAGCTCTCAAAAGCGGCTCCATTCCTAGTGAAGCCCCTTCGGAAATACGCCAAACACCCTTAAAGTACAGCGGTGCAGCAGTTTGTTACGTTATTATATGGTACTTCAGGGTGGGATGAAGTATAGCGCTGCAGACAGTCTTAAGAAATTCATCTCCAGCTTGTTCAGTTCGTCGTCACCTGTTTTCATAGCCTGTTCGTAGCTAGCTTCTGTTTCCCCTGTTCGCTCGTTCAGTAGCAGCAGCAAAGGGTTGCTGGGAAGTTCGTGATTTCTTTTGATTTCCTTGACTTGTCTCTTCTAGCTACAGGAAGCGGTTATTTAATTGGAGCACTATGTTGTGCTTGCCGTGAATCAAGATGGTTCCTTGTTTATTGATTGGTCAAAATTGTTACTTGCTTCCCGGTGTTGTCCAGCTCTCGGCTTTGCGACTTGCCTTGATTTGTTTGAGCCAGCAACAGCACTGACTTGCAGTGCAGGCGCCAGGCGCCCTGATCTCATTTCACAGCTTGAACCATCAGGCTCTCTGCACTGGACCTGTAAATTGGCCAGATAAGACTCTCCGCACTGGGAGCCGGTAAAAAATCTGTACAACCACGTCAGTTTTACAGGCAAAAAAAAAGGCTACAGCGGCATGAGCTATTGGCGATATGGCACACAGGAAGCACGAGAAGCCCGGCATATTTGGTGCCTGCCAGTGCGTACTATAGCACAGCTGCTGTCGGCGCGCGTGAGAGAGAGGGAGGGAAGAGCATGCACCCATGGGGCCCATGATTTATGTAACTTAAAATATGCTATAACTGGTAAATGAAAAGACCAAATTAAAATCCGATTCCACCGTTAAATTCGTTTAATTCTTCAAAACTAGATGTCACATGGATATATTTAGATAAAATTCTAAGTAGACCCCACTGATGGTAGTTAGTATAGAGTAGAGATATAAAGGAGGGATGAGTGCGGAAGAAAGTGTTGTAAATGAGAGAATCTTGATGACTAGGATGTATAGAGGAAGCAAATAAAGAAACATGAGTGCGGATAGCCTAAAAGCAAAATACAGAAACAATCGTCACAGCTTTTTGAAATGCACGCACTATCGAAATTTGGGCGACAGTAGGTCTCGGTAAATCCGCAAGGTGCCGTTATGTTAGGTAACTAAAAACTGCTATAACTCACAAACCAAAACCCTAAATTAAATTCTGATTACACCATTAAATTTGTTTCAATAAATACTTCAAAACTAGATCTCACATTGATATATTTAGATAAAATTACAAGTGGACCCCACTGATAGTAGTTGGTATAGAGTAGAGATATAAAGAAGGGATGAGTCTTGGAGAAAGTATCGTAAAAGAGGGAGGTAATCTTGATGAATAGGATGTATAGAGGAAGTAAATAGAGAAACATGAGTACGGATAGCCTCGGGATAGGTTGCTCGATTTGCCTGTCCTCGGTTTTTGTTTGTCCGTTTTCTTGTGAATTTCTAGCAAGTCGTTTTTGCCCATCTAAGTCTCGATTTGAGATCCATTTTGTGCGATGAATTTCTATCGATTTGAGAAATTTATCCGAGTGCTCTGTCACAAGTTAACTTGGGTATTTTGGATTCGGGAACCCCGCTTCTTCTCAATAGGAGTTGTGTATCTCATTTTTGTTTCTTCTATGGTTTATCCGCTCGAGCTCGATTCGATCTCTGCTTTGTTTCATTGAACTCGTTGTGCCTATCTCTTCGCGTTTGATATCTTGCTACCGTTAGCACTTGTATCACTCGTATCTTTGTGAGTTTTCTTTTGAGGTTGGGGTGGAGCCAATGACCCAAAATTGAAAAGGAAAATTGAGGCTCCCATTCACCCCACCCCCTCCGGTCGCCATTTAAGTTTCCTTCACAACCGTCATGGTAGCAAAACCACTAGGGGGTTATTTGATCGGTTTTGGAAAGTTCCGGGTAGAAATCCAATTTTATAGTCTAGGGTGAAATAGTCCACGCTCATTAATTGGAGGGGGTTACGTAGACTTTTTCCTTAAAGGAAATAAAAAATCGATATGCAATGGAAATAAGATGGCTCGGTGGGAAAAATCCATGGTACGTTGGACATGAACTCCATATTCGACGCATATTTCTTCAACATCTTACTCTTTATAACCGGTGCCATTGGGATAATCATGTTTACATGGACAAAAAAATGCGATGAGACCTAGGTGTTGTTTGGTTTCTGGCTTGGACCAAATTTCGAGCCAGTTGAGCCAACTTTAGGTCGCTTGAAATCGGCCGGTCAACCATGTGACGAGCCGACCAATTTATAAGAAATCAAGTATAATTCGCAATTACCAAAACAATCGCAGTCTACACTTGAGTCCATATAAACCCGGTATTCCGAAATCTCCGAAGTGATTTCAAACTCATCAACAATACAACCAAGATCGTTGAGCTCAGAGTTCAAATCCGCAGTGTATCTTAAACCAAATTCAAATATATTATAATCGAGTGCGATGTACACATTTATTTACAAAGTAGTTCGAGTGTGGAAGCAATAATTTTCAAAACCAAATAGTTGTACAAATGGAAATAAAAATAAGATAGTGCCAACATAATGTCACCCCCGAATAAAGACGAGACGGGGAAATATAGAGACCGCCATGCCCTAGGCAATATTCTTCAACCATAGCAACACATAACCGGCTGGGACCATGCGAAAACGGCACCCGCAATGTGGGAATAAACCCGTGAGTACTCAATTGTACTCCTAAGACTTACCCGTCTCGAAACCGTAAAAATAAGGAAAAGACTCAAGGATCATGCTTGGCTTTATCTCGAGTCGGGTCGACTCACATTTATTTTTAGAAATAAAGTTGATTAATGAGCCTACACATACTACTTGAATTATTCCAAGTTAAAAGATTATTTATTATATACATAACCATAGATCCTGTATAGTCCATTAAACATATGCTCGAAGAATATAAATAACAAAGATAAGTAACTTGATCATTATTTTAACAAAGAAGAACATGATAATATAACATATATTGTGATATTAAGACTACGATGTCAGCGGGCGCATCCCGGGTTCTCACCGGCCCAGAGAGACGGCGATTCGAATCGATTTGGCAAAAACCGAACCGGCGAATACCCCGTCATAAACCATGTCTACTTAATTACGGCAGACCCAATCACTCCGGGGGCGTTGGGGACGTATGTCTCGTCCCGCCGGCTACCCCCTCCTTCGGGCCACCAAGTGAGCGCAGCAAACGAAGACGACGCCAGGCGCGCACTTGTGCCTAATCAAAAAATCTCTCCTACTACACGCCAAGGAGGAGCGATACAGCGTGCAAAGGTCGGCCCCTAACATTCCACGAGCCAAGCGGCTCACGACCCGCGGAGCCTACTATATGACAGTACGTTCAACTTCCGACCACGGCGACAAGGGGTAAGTCCTTAATCGATCGATGGAAAGACCACAATATCCATCCAATCTCACATGTTTTATTAGTCGGGTTCTCAAGAAGAACTTGTTAGTCACCCATGTGACTAACCACAAACATCCTCTCAAGTGACCGGAATCACTACTGCAATCACCATACTGAGCATTTATAACCTAGACCTCTAAATAGGATGAGACAACAACTTCAACAAGGATATATGTGCATCAACGGTTTCAACCATTTTTCTAAACTTAATGCATCAACATATAAAAAGGACGCAAATCAATTTAGTTAGAAAGCATAGGAAAGGGGCGGCATGCACCTGGCTTGCCTTGAGGAAGAGGGTTAGAAGGTGCCTTGGGCACTTCAGCGCGCCAGCTGACATGTCCCGCTTTTTCTGGAACCTCCCTTTGGATGCACTTCTAGCCGTGTACCTCTCCTCCCCTTTGCTCCTTGACCTCCTCGTGTGCTCTCGTCCTTTTCGATCTAATATGAATGTGCATGCAAGAATGAATATTAAGGAATGCATGATTTACAAGGAATGGATGAATGCATTATGATGTATGATATTGGTAAGCGGATATCTCTTCTCGCAGAAACACAATTATAACTACACAAGAAACCCTAATAATCTACATCAAGCAAAACACCCTAATTCACTAATACACTAAAAATGGCAAAATAAACATGCTTTCCTTAAAATAGTCACACAGGGAGTTCTATAACTCCAAATGCAAAAGAAACAAATATTTGTTGGAAAGCTAACGAAATTATCTACAAAACATTCAATACACTCTCTCGACCGCATTCTAACATCTACATAAAATAAAAAAAGAAAAAACAGAGGCTCTATTTACGACAACTTGTAACTTGCAACATCTACTATAAATCACTCAAGCATGTACTTCCTCTAGGATTTTTCCAACAAGCAAACCAAGTCATTATCTATCGAATAAACCTACTGGACAAGTCAAAGGATGAATTAAAGCACATAAAATGACATGCCTAATATCCACTACACATGCACACTATAATATATAGAAGCTAGGATTAATAAATTGACTAAAAGCACAAGGCTCTCAAGCTAAGCACACCAACAGGTCTTAATCATGCTAGGAACAAATGGTAAACCAACCAAAACATATTACCCTAACATAAACATGCATTTCTAGGATGTTTTCCATGCAACATAAATATGATAAATATGTAAACACCTTAGAAAAATCTACAAAAATTACAGGGCCATTCTATTGGCATAACAAGGCTACCATAAAAATCTCATAGCAAAAACATGCATATGATGTCCTACACAAAAATGACAAGCTAGCAATAAATCTATGCATGAAAATACTTTGTACTATGAAAAGTGTCAGACAACAGATTTCTAAGTATGACAAGCTACTAAAACCTATCAAAACCAAGCACACTAAGTCTCACATCCAAAACCCTAGTAATTATTTTTCTATGAATTTCCTAAGAAAGCATGGTAAATAGCACATAAATCAAAAATGATATTTCCACCACAGAACCTAGGGTCAAACATATTTTTCCCATGATTTACATCACAAAACATGAACATTTTATACAGGGACCACTATTTTATCATGCACCAAAAGTAAGATATGCATTTATCTAATTTCATGGCATTTACTAGCATAAATATAAATAAATATAAAAACTACCAGAAAATGCCATCTCATATTTTTCTATCAGAGAGCAGAGCATAACAAGCATGACAAAATTTGTGTCACTCAAAAATTAAAGCGAAAGATATAGAATTTACAAGACATGCATGCAAAAAAACAGAAATATAAAGGATATTTCTCCCGACGGTAAAGCCCACTTGTCGGGCGACTCAAAGCAGGGGGAGTGGCGCGGGCATGGCGAGATCTTCGCCGTCGGTGATCCTCCTGGCGAAGGCGAGGGCACCTACGGGCTCGTCTCGACGAGACCTATCGATTGGTGGCTGTGGCGGGGCTACGGTGGGACGGCGGCGTGGTCGACGGGCGAGAGGCGCGGCCTGGGCGCACTAGACTCAGCGACTCGCCGTTTTTCGACGATGAGGCGGTTGGGAGAGGCGAGGCCGGCTTGGTGGAGGTCGAGGCGGGCCGGATCCAAGGGTTTCGCGGTGAAGCGGGCCATCGGCGAGGTGGCCGGACCTCTCGTGCATGGCTCTCGCGTGACCGGCAGCGGCGGCTAGCGGCGGTCCGGCGATGAGGGCCGGATTAGCCCGATGGGGCGGGTGAGCACGGGCGCACGGCGGACCTAGGACTAGTGCTGCGGAAGGACGCCGCGGAGGTGGCGCGGGCCGCGCGGCGACCCGCGGCGGCCGTCGCTGGCGCCTTTCCGACGAGCGGCGACGGAGAAAACGGCCGATGTGGCCCCTTCTTTCGCCTGGCTCGAGCCGGCGGTCGGGTCAGTGTAAGTAGGGGGTGAGCTCTTGGTGCTTCTAGGACGTCGGGTCGAGATCGGCGCCGGCGGCGGCGCGGGTTTTGCGTCGGGCGCCAAGGCGACCGGATTTCCGGCGACGGAAAACTCGCGACACGAGCTTGCCACGGCGTCCCTGGCTCGGATGCTTGGTCTAGGAGATAGAGGAGATGATGGTGGAGTAGTGAGCAAGCTAGGGCAGGCTAAGGCGCGAGGGGCGGTGGGCGGCGCCCGGCGGCGGCGGCCGGCAATGGCCCGCGGCGGCCGTTGCCGCCGCCGCTTCTTTGCAAGCGAAGGGAAACGGTGTGGGCGGCTCGAGACGGGCGGGGACGCGGGTTGCCTCCCCTCTTCAAGGCACGACCACGGTCGGGATGTCGACGGGGCGCTGCCACGCCCGCAGGCGTCTTGTGGCGACATCGTGCCAACGGTGGCCGGTGTTTGAGGCGGAAAAACGAGAAAGCGTCACTAAAGATGAATTCTAACCCTAATTTGATATGTTTCAACCTGTGCCTCGAGATTCGTCTTTGATTCAAATTAAAACTCATATTGGACGAAATGTTCCTCATGAAATTACGAGCAAAACACCTATACAAACTTTTCCCTAATTAGGCCTAGATTAGAAACTACGATCGGCCAAAAGCGACACTACTCGGCGGTCAAACAAACCCTAATTCACCATCAATTCAAACAAACTTAAGCACTGAACATGATCCACTCAAATTCATGAAACAAGCATATGATGACTTTTGTTCTACATTAAAATAGCTACACTTTCCATGAAGGGTGCACACACATGCAACAAACCTAGCTAGGACTTTTGAGTAAAATAAGATGAAGCACCTTGAAAGTCAATCTAGGTCAAACTAAGTCAAACTATTTAAACTAAACATAATTAGGGATCATGACCAACATTGACCTTGCTCTAAACATAATTAGGGATCATGACCAACATCACTAAGAATAAATAAATATTAAACATCTAGTTATGCAAGTATTTCATACATGAAATGATAAGACAAAGCATAACAAGCAAATTTAATACATTTAAACAAGCAAAAGACATGTATCATTTCATGGGCATGAATGCATGTGACTAAATGATGACTATGCTCATGAAAATGCTGATGCTAATGACATGCTTAACATCATCAGGGTGTTACAAGCCAATTAACCTAGCCCCGCTGGGCCTCCGTATTGGGGATCCCACAAAACGGACCCGGGCCAGGCTCCGGAGAGCCCTCGGCCCACTGTTGTCACCCTCGCTGCTTCGCTTCACCGCCCGATCCCGCGATGCCCCGCTGTCCGTCGCTGGAGGTCGCCGCCGCCGCCGCGCTTGCTCCAACTCCTCCGTCCACGCGTCCTCCGTACCCCCTGCCGGCCGGGGCGCGAACGAGCTCTGCCTCACGCCGTTCCACCAACGATGAGGACCTATCGAGGCTCGCGGCGCCCGGCATCGGGAGCAAGGAAGGGAGTGCCGGTTGGAGCAGTGGAGAGAGCCAAATAACCACAGGCGAGGCGAGCAGCTCGATCGACAGGGTGAAGATCAATCCGACGATTTACAGGCGAGCAGCTCCAAATCCGGATGATCCATCTTGCGAGAACGTCGAAGCCGCCGCTGCTCGCCTCGAGTCCTGGGCCGCCGTCGGAGCAACCAGCCAACCACGAGGCCTTCCGACCTTCCGTGGTCGCTGCTCACCTCACTTTTCCAACCACGAGGCCTTCTGATGCCTTTGTTTGCCACCTTGATGTTGTGTGCGTGCTTGGGAGTGGATGGGAGGAGGACGAGGATGAAGATGGAGAATGACGACGGAGGTGCCTGGTGTGCTGTGAAGGTGTTCGACAAAATGCTTCAACGGGGTAAACTCACCTATGTTTTGCCATGGTGATTCTATCTAAACTACAGCATGGCCTTTTATACGAGGCATTTAAAAATGCCTTCAAAAGTGGTAAAAATGCCTTTAAAGATATTTTTTGAGGCATTATTAAAAATGCCAGTTATAAACCAGACTTAAAGGTTTTTTTGAGGCATTTTTTTCAAAATGCCTTCTATTGTCCACGTATAAAGGCATTTTTTAGATGCCTATAAAACTTTTTAAAGGCATTTTCGACAAGCCTTCAAAAATTGTTTGAGGCATTATTAAAATGCCTCCAAAATCAGTACCGTCTATTTGAGAATGATTCTCAGTACTGTAGCTTAGGTTCATACAAAAATCAATACAATATTCAAAAAGTAGTACAATATATCCATACAAATATTAAAATCATTCATAGAGACATAAATTTCTATCTCCAAATATCCATCAAACAAAAAAAGTAATCAAGATTCGCAGTACTGTAGCCTAGGTTCTCAATTATCAAATGACAAGTTTCCTGCTCCCTTAAAAGATAAAAAGCATGACATGGTCACATCAAAACTACATACAAATGCTAGTATATATATATATCCAACTGAATAGATATCTCCCCATTGTTAGCCTTCTTAGTTTCTTCACTTGGCGATTGCTCCTGTTAAGATAACAGAAAAATCTCAATGAACAGTAATAGCTGAATAGCACTTCCATCATAATGGGTTGCAACATCCAGTACTTGTTACAGTAACCCTTTTGAAGAGCATATATGAACTTCATTATTCACACTTTAACTGAAATAAACATTGCAAATTAGGGTGTGACAGCAGCATAGACAAAAGGCAAAAGTTACTTAATTTTCTTTTTTATTGTGTAATTGTGCTCAGGTTTACTAATCGACATGTTCATGTGTACTTTGGTATCCAGAGTATGGCTACAAGTTCTACTCCAAGAAGGCAAGAACTGGGAAGGCTCTTTGATCCAAAGGTCCCTCTGTTGGTTATGCTGACTTCTAACTGAAAGGTGTATGCATTTAAAATTAAGCAAAGTACAATCTAGTTTGTATAGCCATCATTAATCATCCTCACCACTGGCTAGGGACTACTTGATAGCAAAATACATACTCGAGTATAGTAATTAAGGGAGGGAGGGGGAAATCACAGATATGCACCTGGATGTTCATGGCCTTCTTGTTGGCCTCCAGCCGGCTGCCTATACAGAGAGGAAATCGATGGAATCAGACAAGAGTCAAGACGGTGACGGTTAACTGCTTGAAATAGATAATACATGTTTATGTCTCAATAGCGACTTGGTACTCAATAGATAAACAAAAGGCAACAGCAGCAGGGTGCAGAACTTGGTACCTGTGTGCTAATTCAAGCCAAGCACAATATTTGGCAGCTTCATCTTCTAGCATATTCCCTATTTTTTGTTCAAAAGCATAGCTGAAAGGAAGGATGACAAAATGACAAGTGTTGAAATGCATTTCTTTATCCATAAAACATGTACTCAATAGAAATTTCACCTCAGCACAAATTCTGCTCTGTCTGAACCGGAACACAGAAAACACTGAACACTCAAAACTCTTCTCTATACTCCACAGGATGTCCAAACCTTCACCTCTGTGCAGAAAACATAGTGCATCACATTCAGACATATCAAAACTTCATAAATAAAATAAGAATTTTCTTTTCACACTAATTAGATATCAGATTAGTTAACTCAAAAGAGATCTCCAGTTCCTATGCTTCACCGGTAACATCAGAACACAACAACCATATATGTATGGTTCAGGATCATGCTAATTAACCATTTAATTTTCAACCTTTTCCATCCATTGGCGAGAGTGTACAAACATGTGAGGTTCTAGTGCTACTGCCAGTAGCCTGCTCCATACAGGGTCAGATATATGAACCAAATCATTGTTTGTTCGAAACAGAAAATTGTAAGGTGATCATGACATACAAATACATACTCGAAGTAGTAAGATCGCGACAATTGTCCACCAATACAAATACATGAAAATGGAGTTGCATAGATGATGCACTTTGATTGCTGAATCAAACACAGTAGTGACCACAGGCAGTGAGCAAGGGAACATTCAACTAAGTATTTAGATCCTAAGACAATCACATATGTTCTAACTCATATAGCACAAGTAGAGACCTGTATGCAAATAAGCATTGTCACTCCAGATCCACCCACCCCATCCCAAGCACAGACACGTTCCTGATGAGATAGTTAAGTTACCTGATCTGGAGAGAGCTGGCCGAGATGCTTTTGTCGAGAGGAGCGAGGCCCGTACCGGCATAGCCACCGCCGTCGATAGGGGCGAGGCCCATGCTGATGTAGCCGTATCCCGGCTCGGCGAGGGCGTCACGGCAGAGTAGGATGGGTCACAGGCGACAGCGCTGTTGGCGCTGGCTGGCTCCGTGGAGGAGGCGCCCGCGAGGGGCGATGAAGGACCAGGAAGGAATAGCGGGAGTGCTGGCGCTGTCGAGATCCGGAGCGGCGGTGCGCGGTGGTGGGGAAACGACGAAAACCGACGAACTCCGATGATCCCCTGCACCGGCCTCCCCCCGCAACCGCGCCGCCGCACAGCCTCCGCCCCGCCTCCCCGTAGCCGCGCCGCCTCGCTGCCTCCCCGTAGCCGCGCCGCCTCCGCCCCGCCCCGCCGCACAGCATTCGCGCCGCCTCCCCGTAGCCGCGCCACCTCGCTGCCTCCCCCCGTAGCCGCGCCGCCTCGTCGCCTCCCCCCGCAGTCACGTGGTCCTCCCTAGGCTGGAGCAGGAGGCCCGTGCTGGGTAGGAACCGCCGCCGCACCGCCGCCGCCCCTGCGTCGGTCTCGGGGATGGGTATCGTGCGGCACAGGAAGAGATAATTACTTATTTTATTGACTCTTGGCTTCGTAAAATAGGATTTCTAACGTTCGTTTTCTTTAAAAATATGACTCCAAACATTTTTATTTCAAATACATATGATTTTGAGTGTTTTTAATTCGTTTGGCATCTAAATACACGTATTTCTTCCGGCTGGCTGTACACCGTGCATGCCTGTGTGCTGGTCCGTGGGCACCTCGCTGCCCGTACGTGGTCTTGGCTTGACCATGCAAAATGTTCGCCGACGACGCCGTCGTGCCATGGCTGATCCTATGCACGCGACGTGGCATGGCTGCTCCTCGATGCCCACCGCCGATATGTACCTTTCCGCTTGGACAACGGGGAAGTTGTACTCTACTGCCGGAAGAGGAGCAAGAGGCGGCGTGATCGTGCTATCGCCGCAAAGATCCACGGCCCCTCCACTACCGCTGTGCGGGGCCATCGCCGGCTTCCGGGCCGTGCCGCGGGGGACTCCCGCCGCGGCCGCCGCCCGGCCACCCGGGAGCCGTGGCGGCCCTCCACGATCCCGTGGCTTAGCCAGCCAGCGCGCCGCCGAGTGCGGGCTAGCTAGGCACCGCCCCCTCGGCGTCAATGCATCTTCGGCGTACGCACTCCAATGACTTCTTTGCGAGGAGGATCTCCGTCCATGGCGAGATGAGGGAAAGAGGGGTGGAGAGAGTCGCGGATCGCGCGGCGTGTGACGAGATATCGCGGCCGAGCGGCGCGGCGTCAGGGCGTCAATCGATCGTCACGGAACTACCAACGTGGTGCATCGTGAACGGAGTAGGCATGACCCAAACGAGCGGATAAGATTTTCCACAAGGGTAGAAAAGTCAATACTGAAATATACTAGATATACATGTATTTGCAATTTTCAAATGAATTAAAACACTCAAAATCATATTATTCAAGTAAAAGCGTTTGAGTCATATTTTTAGCAAAGCCAAGGTTAGGAATACTATTTTTTGGGAAGCCAATTGTTTGGAGTCATGTAATAGCAATTATCTCTCGCACAGGAAGTCCGTATCGTACCGTATGATGGGCTCGGGGATGGGCTCTTTTGTTTTCCATTTTTTTCATTTTTGGGAAGTGAATTAGCCCAGCTGCCTCTCGGTTGCCTGAGTAGCAATCAGCTACGGAAGGCATTTGAAAACGCTCAAAGCTCTAGTTTTTAAGGCGTTTTCTAGATTTGCCTCCAAAGCTCCTTACTTAAGGCGTTTTCTAGATTTGCCTCCAAAAAACTGATTTTAAAGGCATTTTTATAAAATGCCTTTAACTAAAACAAAATTAAGGCAATTTAAGAAAAATGCCTTTAACAAAATGTCTTTAATTGTGAGACGTGTTGTAGTGAATGAATGCAACCAACCAAACATGAACTTTGGTTGGGTGGGTTTTCTTGCCTGCCCATGCTACATTTGCTTTGGCGGGGCTACCACAAGACAATAAACCAACACGCCTAGGCTCACATGGTGCGCCCATGTGTCCTTCTCGATTGGTAGTCGTCTTCTTCTCGCCGAGTCTCACACAGACATTTCGCTTCCTCATATTGTGCGGCAACACGTTATTTCCGCCTCCAACGCGCATTTATCCTCCGGCCGTTTTTTCTTTTGTCACACAACACATCGTAAAGGCTCGCCGCTTTCCCTTGCGCTGTATTGTCTCCTCGTAGAGTCAAGTTATCGCCTTGCATCGTATCCCCATCGCCCTCGCCCGTATCCCTGAGTAATACGCGCCCTAATTGCATCAAGCGATGGCCATGGCGGGCGAACAACGCGCGGCCTTACTTGACAAAGCGCCACTCGCAACATTGATGGAGGTGAATGAGATCGATTCATTGCCGCGGTCGGCGTAGGTGGCGCGGACAAACCCTACCGTCGACATCGATTGGAACCTCACCCACCCAGGCACGTTGCCCGGTCGCGATTCGGTCATCCGTAACTAGGCTTCTCCTCGCTTTTGATCATGATCATCGCTACGTCTTGGGCATCGATCTTTGATGAACGCTCCATGTCAGCTTTACCATTAGGAAATGTGCTCTCTTTTCTTGTTCTAGTGCTCATGCAAAGGCATCACTACATATATCATTTAGGTACATTAGATGCATGACGTGAAGGTGGAGGAGGGGCGTGGTGTGTTGGAACCAACCAAAAGAAGGTGTAACCGCGATAAGGTCTAGCGGATAAAGATGGTATTTGATCATGTCTTGAAGATGAAGCTAACTAATTGACTTTGTGCTTCAAGCCAAGGCAAGTCCTAGAGCATTGTAATCCTCCTATGTTTCTTTTAAAATTCCATTCAAGTTTAACTTTTTGTATTGTGTATTAGGTTATAAGGGATGATTGAAACTGTTGTTGCATTACCTTTCTTATTATCCACAACATATGTACATGTACCCTTACTAGTATGGGTAGGTCTCTTTATGCTTAGCCATGCACTGGATCGATAGAAGTCGATGATTCTTGTCATCTCCAAGATATAGAGGTGGTTCTTTATGTTATCATGAGTCATGAGGATGTTATGCTTGTTTAATCCGTCTATGTGTACATTAAGGACCGCTCCTATGTCTTGGCCTAGGATTGAGATTGAACGCACCTTCACATAACGACTAGATAACTTGTTAGATAGTGAAACTAATTAGCTTATTGAGGGTGAGAATTGAACTACTAGCATTGCTTGGGAGGAGAGCTTGAAGGAAGGAGACTTATCCAAGACCCCGCTATAGACTCTACAGGGCTGAACGGACAATTCTTTTTTTGAGGCCTTGGAACATGAGTTTTGCAAAATGGTCCAACCTTATCATCGATAGAGTGAATGGTGAGGTACAAACTTGTGTGAATGTGTGATATGGGCTTTACCCGTTGGTGTAATCGATTCAAATCGTCGTCTCTCCCGGGTAGTGAGAAAACTCGAACCCTAGCACCGACATCGTAGTAACTGATGGAACTTTATGGTTGTGTTCATCATGATAATGGAATATGTTCACTACAGGACACATGTAAACTTAGATCTACTTGATGCTTAGTTAGCTTTAGAGAACTCAATGCTAAAACAATGGAAGGAAGGACTTTTGTTAGTAATGCTCTTTTGCAAAGTTATGCTATCCAATCAGCTCCATCAAATAAACATTACATATCCTTGGAGTCATTTTATTTTCCTCCTGCCGGGTAAGTCTTGCCGAAAGTACAATTAAAGTACTCATGGTTTTATCCCACTCTGTTGCAGGTGTAATTCTTGACCGCTAAAGGTGTTGACTAAGTGTCGGTGGGCTCTGGCTGTTCCATATATGCTTCTCACCTAAAATTTTTTTTTTTTTTGGGCGTGTCATCTGAGCTAACAATACATTTGAACTTATGAATTGGTAATCATTTCAAGCTATGTTTTAATTTATTTGATTTGAAACCAAAATTGTATTAGTTACTTATAAACTTATTGTAATATCATTTCTGCTGCAAAACTCTAAGTATGTGATATGTATTTGCTTAATCAAGTACGATCTTGGTTGTGATGTTGATTTACCATGCTTCCAAAATAAGAAATGCTCCGTCACAAACTTCTCACTCTCAGACACACTGAAACTGCTCATCATTCGCTTCATGTACCTATTTCTTGTGTGTCACTAACACTTCTCATGGAGGTATACCTCTTTCCATGACATCTTTCTCCCCGTGTGTAGTATGGTCCCGCACGTCTCTTGTCGTCCGCGTGAAAAGGATGGTATGACGTCGTGGAATTCACTTCTTGCATCACCCCTCATCATCCCACAACCGGCCCATGTAGATTAACAACGTAAAATGACAATGCGACACCTATTATACAAGAAAGTAGGCACAATACATGGCTAATCATGGAGGCACAATAAGGGTTGTAGAAGGTTAAAAACAATAAGGGGTTGTGGGAAAGCCTCATTACGCTTGCATTGGTGTGCAAGCGCACCTCGTGACGAAAGTCTCAATCGATCCCCAACTCTCTGTGCACAAATACGAAAAATTTCTAGTGATGTTGTAGGTTTGAATATGGTGAATGTCAATTCTTATCAAGCCTGTTGGATTAGGCCTGGTTTAGATGGCTAAAGTTTCTAACATTTTTTCCCCTCTCTCTCCATCACATCACATTAGATACACCAAAAGACATATGTTAGGAGTATGAAATGTAGGTAAAAAAAGTAACTAATCTACTACACCTATAAAGGTATCCCCACTAGGGGTTTATTTTTGAGTTCTCGGCCTATTCGATTGGTTCCGTCACTATGACTCCTCCCCGGCCCACCAAAGCAGCGAATTTCAGTTACCTCCATCGTTCATCGCCGCCCGATACCTCAATTCCTCAACCCCTGCGCCTCCTCCACCTCCACCCTTTCAGCATCCACCACTTCTCAAAATTAAAGGCCCGTTCGTAGCGTTCTCTTATATATATGTTTCTATCGTGGCCCGCAGTCGGCAAGGTCGTGGTGGATCCTCCGGAAGCCGGTGGGGGCCTTCGCCACCTCCATGCCGCGCCGCCGGACTCGCTGGAACCTCGCCATCAAGACCGCGCGCCCGGCGTTGACGCAGCAGCCTCTCTCTCGCGGCGCCGCGCGGAAACACGCCCGTCCGCGGCTCCGACCGACCTCCGGTGCAGCGTGGAGCATGCCGAAGCTCTGTCAGAGGATCCGACTTCCGCAGACATGGATCTCCCTCCCGAAGGCGTTAATCGATCTCTTCCCCCCTGCGCCCTTTTCTTTGTTCACAGATGTCACGCTTTGATCGGTTCGTTCTCTCAACCCCTTTCTAATATTGTCCATCCTCTATTCCGTTATGTGTGTTGTGGTCTAGAATCTGGTGTTCTTGGGGAAACATGGGTGTTGACCTCGGTGCGGCAAGGCCGAGATGAGAAGCCAGGCAAAGGGAGGAAAAGGTGAGGTGAGAAAAGAATGTTTTAGTCGACCGAAAATCCCAATACACTGTTTTGAATGAGCTGAAAATCTAAATTCCTTACTCTGTTAATTTTATCGAGAGATGAGGCTGCGCTGTGCTACTGAAATTAGTTTTGCCTTGGTAATATAGTGGATTGGGAAGTGCTAGGTTCATGCTTAGAACAAGGCATGTAAGGGTGTGCAGTGAAGAAATTATCTCATTTCAGATGAGCAAGGCGGCCGATCTTGACTTTTGCACATTTCACATGAGAAGCCAGGGAGGAAAAGGTGGGGTTCAGCGGTAGTAATAAATGTACTTTTTTTATTTCTATATGCACATTTCAGATTCATGCGTGGGGAGAAGATCTTGACTTCGCAAGGAAGACTTGAGGGGGATACAAAAAAGGCGGATATCTGCCTTTCTACATTTGTGTTGTTATACTTTTTTTATTTACATATGCACATTTGATTCATGCGTGGGGAGAAGATCTTGACTTCTGCAAGGAAGACTTGAGGGGGATAAAAAGACAGATATCTGCCTATCTACATTTGTGTTGTTGTGCAAAAAAAAATTTGAAGGTTAGAATGAAATTTATCATCTCATCTCTTATTTTTACATGCAAACAGAACAATGGGTTGGCTTTTCGATTCAAAGCCGAACAACACACATGAATTCTGTCCATGATAAACTTATGTGACACAACAAGTAGAAATCATATTGTCTTATTATGTCACGTTATATATCGAATTTGTTAACACAACATGTTCTCCATAGATGATTAGTTTGTGAAATCAGTAGCTAATGAAGAAATTCCTCATGTCCTGTCGTCCTCCTCTTAATCAAAGTGAACAATTCCATTCAACTACCATTCAATTCAATATTCAATTTCTGACCACCATCTCTCAACCTACCACGCTCATGATCCAAGTGCAGCAGCCGGAGACGAGGGTGCCACCGGTAGAGAAACGATTCTACCGAGAGACCGCGTATGTTGCTTCAAGCGGGGGTGGGTTCAATATCAAATGTACATTTATCTTCTGCTGCTTATCCTTCACAACTTCACTACTCATTTTTTTTTTTAAAAAAAAGCTGCTGTTTCACCAAGCCCTAATTTTTGTCCTCTTTGCAGGTGTCAATTGGCATTCAAATCAAGGTTGGACCATAGGGTTGACACAAGAGGTGAGACGCCTCGCTTCATCATCGACGCATTGAGGCAGTGTCATGGACCACCCAAACTCTTCATGCTGCAGTGATTTGAATTGTTAACATATTGCAGCTACTATGGACTCCCATTAACAACACTGACTAAACCATAGCATCAAAGTTAATTTCGCATTGGAAATATATCACTGTTATTATTTCGTTTGATTGAGTCTATTCCATTTAAAATCCTCTTTGTTTTAGATTTCCTCATGGGTCTCGGAACATGGCCAGCAGCAGTGGAGTAAAAGGCGGGGAGTTGGATAGTTACATCTCTGCAAGTTGACATCTCTGCAACAGTCAATACATCGTGTCATCTGAATAATTATTTGTTTATACTTTCGGTTCAAATACTTGAGTTCAAATAGCTTGTCACTTTGGTCTAAATAAATAGTTGTGTATACTCAATACATTGGGTATTTCTACTCTCTCTAATAGACTCATATCCACATTCGAAGAGGTGATAACATGAAACTCTTTTCTTATCATTATTGCATTCTTTCTTAATTCCCTAAAGAACGGCGGGAATTCCCCCTAGTTATATAGTTTAGATGTACATTCATGAGGCGATTCTTTTTGAGCATAGTTACGCCAATGGTAGGATAATATTTGTCACAACCAAACGCGAAGCGTCTTTACAATTTGGCTTCTGAGGGAGTTCCAACATTGTTTTTGCAAATTTTTCAACCAACTAAACGAGGCCTTAGTCTTTTTTTTTTTTTCAAACCCCTTTTCTAAAAAATTTAGATTTTTTTTTTTTTGCTTTTATTCTCTAGGAGTCACTCTAATGTCCAAATTTCTTTTTCCTTTCTTTTTTAGTTTTAAAACAAACATGCTCGTACTACGCTAATGACGCCCAATATATTATGGACGTGAGTTGTTCTAACTCGTATACGTGTGATGAGAGTACAGTGGTTTTGAATGAAAATAGGTTTTATTAGGCCGAGAGTAGAAATAGAGTTTGCTACCTATAAGTTTGTAATATATTTCCGTTTTCTAAATATATTATTTTATGATATATCTTGACATAATTTATATGTAAGTGCATAACAAAAGCTATATATATTTAACAATAAATATTTTTATAATTTTAAACGAAGGAAGCAGATATATATATATATATATATATATATATATATATATATAGACTGTGAGAACAGAAAATGCTTTATTATAGTTTAGAAAACCGTGAAAATAGAAATACCAGAAGATGGACCCCACTTCCCTTCCTTCCTTTTCGTCCTCTCCTTGAGTCGTCCCCGAGTCCCAGTCGGCCAGTCCCCACCACCGTCGCAGCCGGAGGGGAGAGGACGGAAGGCAATGCCGTGCTGCCAGACGGTGCTCAGTGCCGCCGCCGCCGCCGCCGCCGCTAGCAGCACGCCGTCATGGCTTCATCGGCTGCACGCCAAAGGGGGCTCTTTTCCCCTCCCATCTCAACATCGACGACCTCCTCTGCGGGGGCCGACAGTCCCAAACTCCCCCTCCCCGCCTCTGCCGCCTTCTTCCTCCAATCTCCACAACGACATCATCGTTGTTGTCAGGGAAGCCGCCTACGAAGGCTAAGCCCAAGCAGGCGCCGCCGCCGCCGCCTCTGCAGCGCCCGCCCCGCAACCCTTCGCGACCAAACCCTAGCTCTAGCAATTCCCCGCCGCCGCCGCCGCCGCAACAACAGCTTCAGCTCGCTGCCGTGATCTCCGACGTCTTCGCGGTCCCATCCTCCGCCCGCCGGGTACCCCGCCCCCCAAAGCCTTCCGCAAGCAGTCCCGGCCCCGCCCGAGAACTGACGAGGACCACCCGATTCCTGCCCTTCCTGCACTGCGTCCGCACAAGGACAAGAAGGACAAGATCACCGAGGCCAAGAAGCGCCGCCGGACGGAACGCGCTGCGGATGGCGAAGGTGAGAGGTGCAGCCGGACAGATGTCACTGTCATAGACACCAGCATCGATGGCTGGAAGGCTGCCAAGCTGCTCATCCGCCGGGGAGATGTTTGGAAGGTCCGTGACAAGAAGCCTTCCGCAGTATCTGAACTGGAGGATGCCATTGCTAAGGGCAAGAGGAGGGCTGGCCTTGTCTCCAAGCTACAGAGACAAAGAGAAGGAGAAGCAGAAGGAGATAGAAGCAATCACATCAGTGAGTAATCTTCATGCCAATTCGCTGTGATATTAACGAGTTTGCTCTGCTTTACCTGCCTCTTGTGGTGACAAATTAAGTCTTTTCCTGATCTTGTTGCTATAGTATTCTGGCGTTAACTTGATCTGTCTAGCCTGATGAACTGATGGTGTTCTAGATAGGCACCTGTGAGAAATGATTTTGCCCAAGCACACACTTGATAGATGTCTAACTGAACCAAGCAAGCGACAAGCTGATGTAACCACAATGATTCACAAGAACGTTAGTGGTAAAAAGAATTCTAATGCTCAAGGGGGCAACTATGGCACAGCCCCAAGAATGAGAGCACTTGGCTTCTCTATTTTCTGAGTTCCATTTTTTTGTTGGGTTTGAGGAAAGGAGGAGCAAATGCTATTTTCACCAGAACATCCCTACTTGCTGGGCTTTTGTTTAATTTACTTTGCCTTGACTGAAATTTGTGAAACTGAACGTACACCAAAATATGCGTAGATCTTTCTACACAGCTACAAATGGGGATCCATGTATTGCATTCAAAGGTATACTTAATAACGTTTACATCTGTATATAATACACGTGCTTTTTAAGCATCTTGAACTGTGCTTATTGTTGTGTGGTCCTTGGCCCAACTCCTTTGTTTGTGCTTGAACCTGAGAATTAACATCAATGTATTTCCACTAGGTAGCAAGTGATTCTCAGTATGGGTGTACTTAAATTCATGAAGAAATAGAATCATCCATAAGTTGTACTTACTGAGTTGGAACTAACTGTGCTTGGCTGGGGAAGGGGGGGGGGGGGGGATGGGTTTGGATGGGCCTGGTTTTGGCGTTGCTTGGTTCATGGATTATAGGGGACAGCACCAACCCCACCCTAGAGGGAATATTAGCCTAGATTCGGGGTCAGCCTTGTCTCTTAGAATCAAGGGGACTGGCCATCCCCTATCACCTCTCCAGCAAGGTGGCAAGGGCTGCTCTATGGTGAGGGGGTAGCATGTGACGTGGATGCATGGTTGAGCTCAAGAGTACCATTGGCTCCTCCCTCTGAGAAGGCAGCATGGCGTGAGCGGTGCCATGGTTCATCCCCCCCTTCAAGCGGGCGGCACTGGATGACTGGTGCCATGGCTCCTCTCTGGGGGCAGGCAGCACTAGGGTGATTGGAGCAGCAATGTAGGAGGCATAGGGGCGGGAGGCGAGCGGTAATGGACATAGAGGACAACGGGCGCTAGGGTGATTGGAGCTAGGGATGACCAGGCTAATGGGCAGCGCTTGTTGCAATTTGTGCTCTGTGCAGTGCTTTGTGCTTGGTTGCCATCTTGCGTGCATAAGATAAGACCAAAACAAAAGAAAAGAGAGAAATAGAGTAGGATGCAGGGCCCACAGAGGATACATGAGGCCCGCTAATGACTATTGCTAACGGCGTCAAAAACAAGGTCAACCCATCCCTCTAAATTCCTCGAACCAAACAAAAATTGGGATGAATCTATCCTCTCAACCAAACACGGAACAGAGACGGTCCCATCCCAAAAATCAGAGATGGGGCCATCTCGTGCTACCTCGTCCCCAAACCAAACACATGCTGTGGTCTATGGTCCCTTATATACATCCTGTTTTATCCAGCAAAAGATTAATGGGTGCAGCCAGCTAGGGGTGTCTTCATCACTAAGTATGGTTAAGAGCATAGGTTTTGTTAGGCATTTTTTGTTTTTTTAATAATAATGACATTGTATTTCCCTTGACTTCTTTGCAAAAGATGGAATGATGCATCTATGTTCTTGGGGTGTCTTCATCAGTAAGAGCATCTCCAAGAATTTCCGAAACCGACTCCCAATCTTGGTTTTTTGGCATGATTGAAAAGAAGTTCTCTCCAACAACTCCTTAAGGAAAACTCTCAACCTTTTCACACTTGGGAAACTGATCCAGCTGCGTGGAAAAATACATGTGCTTCTTCTGAGTGTGCTTCCACGACTTGGATTGGTGTGGCACGACTTCTCGCAGGTGTGGGGTGGCTGTGGCACCCAGGAGCGAGAAGAGTTTCCTCCCAATTTGGAGGAGGAAGAACAACATGTGGGAGAATAAGGAGAAATGATAGGGTTCCTGATGCAAATGTACAAGATAGAAAGAAAGTATAAAAGTGGCTGGGATGGTTTGGAAATAGTTTGGGGTTCCCAATGCAAAACGACCTAGCTTTTAGGAGCGAGATACTGTGAATGGTTAGAGAGCCAACAAATATTGTCCGTACTTTGTTTAGCGACGTGGAAAACTCATTGATTTAGAAATTCATTTTTTTGGGAACTATTGGAGATGCTCTAAGAAAGGTTAAGATCATATGTTCTGTTGATCTCTTTTTCTTTTTGAATAATTGGAGTTCCTAGTTCGTTTGGTATGGAGACAATTGCAGCACTTTGTTTCTACCCCAGATTTTTGCCTGTTCAACAGCAACCTGAGCATTGAACTCTAGATCTCTCTTATCTCTGTCCAAACATGTCCCCCTGAAAGCACAACACAATGACTTATAACAATGCCCAGTGTTGCTTTTTGTTTACTGTCATGTTTATCATCGCATTGAATATTTTTAAACTTGATTATTGATATCTTGATGTTTATTTCACGTTGAACATGTGAGACAATATGCATATAATTTGTTTCAAATCGTAGATTGATCATGTTATAACATTGCTGGGTTTATAGTACCTTACCAAGATCATAGAGGCTGGAACTTTGTTCCATGTTGATATCAAATAAACTCTTTTGTGACCAAAGAGCATATAGACATCTATATAGCAATCGTAATCTAAACTGATCATCATTTTGAAATGCAATCCTGTTTCACTAAAGCTTCACATGGTTTGTTCTTACTCTAGGGAAACACCCATGCTGATAGTGGAGATGTGACAAAGAATCAAGTGGTACTATTCAAACCCCGAAAAGGTAAACATGATGAATTGCTGTTCCATCCAAATTAAATAATTGGTGCCATTTTCAGAGATGCTAAGGAATTTTCTTCTATATAAACATTGCAGATCTTAGTTCTGTACTAGAACCAAAAGGCCAAAGTGCATGAATTTTTCATTTGCAGACAACATACAGGCAAGAAAAATGAGTCAGACAACCCTATAGGTGACTTGAGAAAGGAATTGAGGACAAGGCACATAGAGAAGGATGTCATTACATTGCAATTAACATATTCAGTTTGATTATTGTCCTACTGATGCTTTGGTGTCTTCAATGGACCCTGTCAGAAGTTCAAAAAATCCAACTGCGAATAGTTGGCCTTGTCCTCAATTGCTACTTTTGTTTCTTCTTTTGTAGAAAAAGATCAAGTCCATCTAAATGTTATTTCGGCAATTGTTGGGAGTTATGGGGGTCTGAGTGGTTTGGTCAATTTGGCCAGTCGGTCATCTACTGCAAAATCAGTTGGGTACTGTAAATGTTATGTTGATAATGGTACCTAAGTTGCTGTACAAGTTGGGTTGGTATCGTGTCAGCATTATTTAAATGTTCCCTGTAAAGCTTCAATAATGGTAAACGTTGTTGCCGTGGTTCATTTTTTTTTTTTTCTCCTTTCATATTTTTGTAGTTTATTTGTTGATGCAGTATCAACCACAGTTAGTCTTCTCTTCAAAATTATTTTTTTGTCCAATCACAAACCATATTACAATGCATAGTTTTTTTTTTTCTTCAAATTTTTGTTTCTAATCATGTGTCTTCTCTCTCCGTTATATGCATATTACATCTCTTTATATTTGGTTCTTGTGTAGGTATATGTTAAATTATCTTAAAAGCCTTTTTTATTTTTTTAAATTTCAATATCACATCATCATTGGAATTAGTTGACACCCTAGTTAATGAGCTTAGAAACCATCCTCGTTTATTGAAGTGAATGAAATTATTCCCTTGCTAAAGTGCTTTATGTCTTTCTTTCCTATTAGTCGCATGAACGCTACCACTGCCACACGATGAGTACGTAGGTTTTTATTACGAGAATGTGAATGATGAAAATTTGGCTTCTTTTTTTTTTTTTTTTTTTTTTGGGGGGAAATTTGGCTTCTTTTTAGTTTTTGCGTGGGTGCATCCTAACCCACTATTCATGTATAGATCTGCTCATTGTTTATTAATTTTATGTCGGTGCGTCCTCATCCACTATTAATCATTAGATGGAGTGACTCATCCATTATTATTCGTATATAGTTAACCTCCGGTGCCGCTCTCGGCGAAGCTGCGCTGCCGAGCGCCGTCCGTTCTCCGCCTCCTTCCGATCCGGGCGCTCCCGTTCTCGCCAGCGGGCAACGCCGGTGGTCGCGGCCGCCGGCCAACCCCTGCTCTACGGCCACGGGCCATCAGCGTGGATCCGGTTTTCCTCCATAATAAGTCCCCTCGATGCTTTACTGCCTCTCTCTCTCTCTCTCTCTCTCTCTCTCCAATGAATCTGACAACGGTGTTCTCCACTTTCATCTTAGCAATATACGTGGTTACTGAATATTATCTATTGTTCTCCACTTTCATCTTACCAATATACGTGGTTACTGCCTTAATGCAAACTTTTTTTTTACCATTGCTTATCGTATCCTGCACCGATCGTCTGAATCTTGACATTACCAACGTGTTGATCCATGCAGCTATGGTTTTTGCTTCATGTTCCTGATATGGTAACTGCCTATTTATTGGTTTTTAGTACATGCATGGATATGACTGAATAAAGATAATTACAGCTTCGTCATGTGACGTTTCTGCAGTACACGTCTTAGTATTTGCAAAATATGCAGCCACCAAATAGTACCATCAACTTACAAAACATGCCAAAGATGATTGATCTACATCATTAGCTATTCTGTTACAATTCTATTTTTTTTTGAAACGATTTTTTAAACGACATATATCTAGACATAACCAGATCACTTCCAAAATGCATAGATGTCATGTCTTTATGAGACTTGAAGAAAAATGGAGGTAGTACATTTGATGTAGTACGGATTAAATTTTAAGCATGACGCACATTTGAACAATTTACATGATGTACACTTGCAACTAGCCCTGTTCACCGGGTTGGTGCCACACCGATCAGCCCGTTAAACCAGCCTATAGAAACCGGTAACATGGTTTCTGTCCGGGTTAAACCGGGCTAAACCGCGGTTTAGACCAATCAACCTGTCGCTCATCGCCGACGAACGCAGCAGCAGCGACGGCCGCGCCGCAGTCGATTGCGCGAGTACCCATGGTGGCTAGTGGTCACTCCTCGACATTCTCCTTGCTCGAGAAGTGCCTCACTCACGAAGCCAACGAAATCAAGCTCGCCAACACCTCGAATACGCGATGAAAGATTCACCGAGTTCCACCTGAGCTCGTCGGCCTGGTTGTCAGCGGCGAGCGTGGCAAGGCTAGTTGGGCTCCTCCTCGTCGGCAGTTGCACACGGTGCGGTGCATCGAATGCTACTACGTGGGTTGGAAGCGCAATCAGGAGCTGAATTGCTCGGAGGCGAGGGGGAGCGGTGGCGCGTGGAAGGAAACGGGGTTGCTGACATTGGTGTAGATTTGGTTAGGTTTTTAAACCACGTAAACCAGGAAACCAACCCACCTAACCCGTAATCAGGCGGTTTGGTTTCAGAAATTGTCCGAAACCCATATTAATCTATTTTTGCTCGTTCATCAGTCGCCATCGTCATAGCAAAGGCCGCATAGGTTTTGTGCTGTCTAAATACATCTACATTGCCTCCATGATCCATCGACTTGCACGGTCCTTTTGTTAGCAAGTAATAATCTCCGGCCTACCCCCACCCTAAAAATATTTTTTTTTGATAAGTACCCAATAAATCTTTTACCGATAGAATGTTCTATTTGTTAACCCTCTGTTCTAAAACATCAGGTTTAAACCTGTGTTTCGATATGTATATGCAGGAATCAATTGCTTGGAGTGGAAACTACATCACATTTCTGGGTTTCTTTATCACTACATATGCAGCCTTAGTACCATCAACAATTATCCAGTGCAGCATAGATTCTTATTACTTTTTGCATTGCTGATTATGGCACTATTTGTAAACTTCTTATATACTACTAAATTTGATGTTTCGTTTGGTCTTCAAGTTTACCCTTCCAGTAAGACAACCAAATGTTTGCATCTTAATTGACTCAAGGTCGTTGCATATATCCTATGTATTGTCAATTCGCTCTGCGCGAAGCGTGGGTTACATGCTAGTTATTATATAGATAGCTATGGGAACGAGCCTGTATCATTTCTTTTGTGTGGGTGCACCCTCACCCACTATTCATCATTATACAAATCCGGCAACCTTGCTATGGGGTTATTTGGAACAAGGATTTGTGGGCTTCAACGCAAACTAACTAAAACTCAATGGTTAACGCGAGACAATGATTTAGACAAGTTTAGGCCCATGAATAGTATAATACCCTACCTCATGTATGGTGGATTGTCTTGTGTTGGATTGTGTTGTATGATTTGTCATAAGGGAGTACACCTGCCTCTGTTTATATACTCCAGTGGACAACTACACGGTTCTAGTCCTAGTCGGAGTTCTAGTCCTATTCAAATATAGAACGTCCTTAAGCCAACTAGGTCATTTTTCTTACCTTGAAAACACCAATTTGTTCCGTGCCTTTCTGGTAGTGGTGCCGACTCCATCTTAAGCCCTAAGGGGCACCCTTAAGATCTTGGTTCATGCTTCATGGTTAAACTTTGAAGTCCCTTTGAATCTCCATGACATTGACATGTAGAATTATGCATCATCCGAGTACTCTTCTTGAGAGAAGCCATGAAGTGCTCTTCAAATCTTTAAAAACCATTGGTAGGCACCATTCAGGTGCTCAATGGGTGCAGCCCCGAGTGTAGTGCTATTTGGGACACAAACAAGTGTAGGGTCGCAAATCTTTCTAAAGTAAAGCACACTATTTGGTTTAGGGGCGGTAGAAAGCAAAGAACGCAAAGAAGCCGACCAAGTCACCAAAAACGCAAGAAGCTGACCAAGTCACAAAAACGGCAAGAAGCCGACCCAACCGGGCATCATAGCTACCGAGAGGAGCGATCAAGAGAAGATAGAAATCGTTGCCCTACCCCAACGAGCAGGAGCCCCATTCCCAGGCCCGATTGGAGAGAAGGAAGAGGTGAATCAAACTATAGAGACAAGAATACCCAATGGATCCGAAAGCACAGACAAACGTAAGCTCGAAGACAGGTTCCTCGCCGTCGGATGACTACTTTCGCACGATTGCGCACAAATTCAAACATTCAATCACTCCAAGTATGATGACAAGACGTAACCAAGACAATGGCTCGAGTATTGTGGATACAGGATCGTCAAAGAACTCTACCGAGTTGTTCGCAGGGGTTCTATTCTAGCCCTCGCGGTCACAAACAACTCCTAGAAGGCAATGGAAGCGAAGCTACGGTGACTTCTCGTTGTAACTAGGATGGAACTCTAGTCGGATCTCTCATTTGTAGAGTTGGGTGTCCAAATCCTCATTGAACAACCCACTTTGTATCCGACTAGGATCGAAGCGAGCTCCTCGGTCCCTTGAACTATAAAAGGCGACCGAGGAGCACCTCATAGAGGAGAACACAACTTGAACACATCAAGTGTTGTAAACAACACAACCGATCCTCGGTTGACCCCATCAATCAAAAAACAGGCTCACGCCGGCCGGATGTAAATGTCTTTACTCGATCACGGATCGAGGGCCTCAACCATATATAAAACCCCCGCTCTCAATGTCACCGCGCGCAACAAACCGCCGGGCTCCGGTTCATCGAGGCCGAACAAAGCGCCCCTGTTCACCCGTGGGCGTGCTCGATCGTAAAACATCGATAGCGGGGCGCCAAGGTAGGGGGCTCGCCGAATTTCAGCATGAGAGTCCGGCGGACCCGACATCATGAGCTCACCGACGAGGAAGACAATCATCTTCGGGACATGGGCTTGCGAGATCGACGACGGCGGCAAGACTCGAAGCTTCAACATCGAGGAAACCAAAACCGAAGAACTAGAACTCATCGAGAAGCTCCAAAGAATCGACACTCACCAAAATCGCCTCAAACAAGGAAAGAGAGCTCGAAGCGGGGCTTTTAGAGCGCCTCGCAGGGGCGGAACCCGATTTGAAACCAATTCGGAAAGAGAAGACGACCGGCATTAAGGTGAACTCCAAAATAGCTTAGCGCTCCACTCCTACCTCGACTTCGCACGAAGAAGGCTACCTCGACTTCGAGAAAAGGGGATCTACTCCAACCTCGGTCAAGGAAGGCTACCCGACTCGAGGAGAAGGAAGGCGACTTTAAACAACTCCTGATACGGACCGGGCTACCTTTCCAATTCCCAACGGGAGTACGCAACTCAGCGTTCGCATACACAAGACGCGTCAAGAGTACATTCAAGAGGAAGCCGGAGATCCCTTTGAAGGGCCCACAAAGAGGGCTAATCTTGACAAAGACACCGAGGAGTGCATCATCCACCGGCCAAGAACCCTCACAAAGCGCGCACCGTCGGGAAGGAAATATGCTCGGGGAGGACCCCGGGCCGTAAGGAGTGGAGACCGAAGGCCACGCCTACCGAGCGCTTGATGGTAGTAAGAGCTCGATCCCCCGCTTAACCGACGGATGCCCCCTCGACATCGATCCACGGATGAAGGCGCCGGCCTATCAAACATATCGGCCCGAAAAGAACCCAAGATGACGAAGGCGAAGATCAACATCAAACAAGGCTAAAGAAGAATAAGTCAAGGACGGACGGGGCCAGCCCAGAACAAGAGCAACTCTACGCAAAACAAGCCTCGAGCGGATACCAAAAGCTGACTTGCGTGTAACACCCCGATGTCAAGCACATCATTAACATATGCATTGCATGGTCATTAGTATAATCATTGTTATCACATAAGCATTCATACATTGGAGCATTTCAGTTCATGTGCAAATTTCGGTCAAATTTGCCTTGCATGCTCATCTTGTTGTGTTAATGCAAGTGCTTGCCATGATTGGTCACTAAACACACCTAGACATATTTAGGTTGTAAATTGGATCAATGTTCATGTTGGTCAATTAAATATGATTTATATGTTTGTTTGACTTGTGTTGACCATGCTAGGTGCTTTTGCTTTTTAACCTACATAGTAGTAGTAGCTAGAGTGCTTGCATGTTTGTGAACCCTTTATAAAAGTGTTGGTGATTTTATGTAGAAAAAAAGGTGTTATATTCTGGTCTCATTATAATGGGTGGATCATGCTTGAAAAGTTGCGGAAGTTTGATTTGCATCTTTGTTTGAAATGGTTTTTCGTCATTTTGAGTGCTGATGCTTCAATTGACCGTAGTTTCAAATCTAGGCAGAATTAAGGAAAATTTCCTACATATGAAATGTTTAGAATTTTTAAAGCTTCATTTCATATTCTCTGAGTTTTTCCTGAATCGGCATGGTTTCCGAGGTAATTAGCAAAAACAGAGAAGGGGAAAAGAATTAGGGGGCTGCTTGGTCATTCTTTGACAACAGCGTTGCCGCGCCGGCTTCATATCGCGCCGTTTGCCCATCGCCGCTGGCCTTCTGCGGTGCCGAGCCTTCAAATTGCAGCACACCATCGCTCGCCCCTTTGCACAAGCCAATGCACGCTACTCTCCTTCACCCCCAAACCCGCAGCGAGCAGCAAAGCCGGACGCCACCGCGGGTCGCCCGCCATTGCCGGGCGTCGCCGCCCGTCGGCGCCACCACCGCCCGTGTCTCGCCCGTTTGCTCACGCCCGGCAGCTGCTCGCCATTCATCGCGCGCGCCCCCACGACCGCTAAAACCCACGCGGAGGTGGTGAGGCCCCATCGGCCAGACTCCGCCGCCACCGTTTTACATCGCCATGGCCGCCGAGAACGACGGCTCCGGCGCCGCTTTACTTTCGTCTTTGTCGTGCTCTTCCTGCATTTTTGAGCTGCCCAATCATGCTCTACCTCACGCTAGGACCAGGCCGTGTCGTGCCTCCGTTCGGTCGAAACACCGCGGCAGCCGTGATGACTCGTCGGGCCCGCCGCCGCTCAGCGTCGCCGCGCCTGCCTCGCTCCCCAGCTCCGGCCGCTGGCTGTCCCTAGCGCCGCGCATCGCGTGTGCCTTGTGTCACCGAAGGTGAGCCCAAAGCCAATCAAGGCGCGTCCCACCTCGACCTCGCCGAGAACGCGGCCGCGCACCGCCATGTCGCGCCAACCCGCTTCGCCCGGCGAGCCTCGCCGCCGTTGTTTTTCTTCAATTTGTTGAGGTTTTAGGCTCGCCTCGACGTGGCACAGCCCCTGCTCACCTTGGTTTGCGACCATCGCGGAAATGGCGAAGTCCGCCGTCGCCGCCGCCATACGACCCGCCATGCACACGCCGCCCCCAAGGCGCTCTGAAGCCGCCATAGCCCGCGCTATGGCCACCAATGAGTAGATCTCGCCGAGACGAGTCTAGTGATACCCATATCCTCGCCGAAACCTCGCCGCCGGCGAGACCATCGCGGCCGCCGCTGCCCTATTTTGGGCCGACATGCGGGCCGGTTGGGGGGGATAAACCCCTATCCCCTCACGGGTCACTTTGGGTTAGGCCTCTCGGGCCGGCCTAGGGACGGCGGATTGAAGCCCTTGGTGATAGAAGACCGAGATTATCGGAGATTACGGCCTAAACTTGGTCGCCAAGATAGTTTCCTAGTATAGTTCAATCGTAATCACTATACACTTTCCTATTGTAACCGATCGGGATAGCTCTTGTCGGGGACGGATCCGACTGTAACCCCGCTCCCGGACTATATAAGGAGAGCAGGGATCCCCCCGAGGGACGGATAATTCTCAATCAATCAATACAACTAAGCGGGGCGTAGGTTTTACGCCATCAAGGCGGCCGAACCCGGGTAAAACCCGTGTGTTTTGTCCTTCGCTCGTTACGCTTAGCGTCGTTAGCCGTCTTGCGCATCCCTAACCGCTCAATCTACTAGCCGGGCATACCCCGCTGCTAGACTATCGCCGTAAACCGGCGGCGGTTGCGCGCCCGGGTAGGGGGTGTGCGCGAAGACGCCATGGCTAACAAGAAGGTGATCTTCCCCGACTCCATGGCGGTCGACCCCGATGGAGGACATCCAATTCGGGGCGCTAAATGCGGAACAATGGCGCCATGCTGGCGTCGACAACCCCCTGCGCCGGCTCGGATCCATACGCGGCGGCATCTGCTTCGCAAGACGCGACCGACTCCAACCACGAGCCGGGGCCGCTCGGTTCCGGGACGAGGCTCACTCATCCGTTAGCGGCCGCACCGCGGCGCCGTCCCACGATGTCGACAACCTACTCGGGCGACCGACAAGATCAAGATCGGTGACGAGTGAGTCTACTCCTTGGTCGATTCGCCACGCCGCTTTCTACCAACAGAACAACGTCGACCACGACACGGGCTGCCCGACGCTCCTTCGGGAGAAACAGAGATGTCGAGGGCCGTCTTCCCCGCCAAGATCCGTCGCCACCTCTACTCCCCGGAGGGGCGGGTCGTCCACTTCATCGCCCGCAGTCGCCACCGCTCGGGCTCGGGACTGGTCGGAAGACCGTCCCGGACCCTCTGACTTCATCGACGCCCCAACATATCGCGAGGGCGCCTCGTCGACAACACGCGACCACATCCGCATGGCTAGGCTCTCTCGATCCCGGAGGGCGCGAGGAGGAGGAAGAAGGCACCGAACTCCGTGGATGGCCGTCGCCTCTCTAGCTTCACAGTCCGACGCCACCACTACCGGGCCCTTCTTCAGATCCAATGGAGCTGGAGATCGGCTACGACCACCCGTTGTTCGACCGTGGTACCGCTCCCGGGAGACCGCGGCAAGTGGGGATCTTCAGCGGATCTCGCACCCCCCCGAGGGGAAACCGAAGAACCCGCGCTGCCTCCGGGAGGGACGCACGCCGATCGAGCTGTGCCAAATCGGCAAAAAGCGGAGACGCCGCTGCTCTCGAGGCTCACGGCGGTACTACCCGGGCTTCCCCGCCAGCCCGACTCTCCCGGAATCTACAGTCTCACTCGGCGAGGTGGCAGGAATCCCGGGTTCACAAGATGCGAACGTAACATCGCCACGCGGCGGCGCTCTGGCCGCGCGTAACGCCACAATAGAAGACGCCCGGGGATACATCTACGCCACCCACGCCCGCCTTAATCCCATCTCAAGTTCATCCGCGCAAGGCCGGGTCGCTCTCGCCGGCGCCATCGCCAGAGAAGTTGCAACACCCAAGGCGAAAAGAGGCATCCTCAATGCCAAGGGCAAACCTGTCAGCCTGGGCGACGGAGGCACACCGGTCGGCCGACGAATGGCGGCAAAACGCATGGCCAAGACCAAAGCCAGCGGCCGGGGGTAGTGCGCGGTGCTCGGCGTCAGTGGCGGGGTGGGCAACCACCCCGTCCCGCCCAGATCGAAACCGGCGTCTTCCGACCTCCGTAGCGACATCGAGATTGCCCCCGAGATGCTCGCTACGCATCACCGCCCCCAAAGAAGCTCGCGAAGACGCCGAGATCGATGACGTGAAGAGTACAATATGATGTACGGGAACCCGACTGGAACCTCATGATCACTACGATCCGGCCCTACCGGATCTCCACGGGTCCGGTGGCCACTAGGCTTCAAAGGCACTAACGCTCTCTCAAAATACACCACCAAGATCCCGAGGCCTGGGTCATGATCTACGAGATCGCAATCAGGTCGGGCCGGGCGGAAGACGTCATGGCAAACTACTTCCCGATAAGCCTCGACCGCGGCCAACCGCTGGCTCCTGGCCCTCCCACGAAGGGAGGCTACGCACGTGGCAAGACGTCAGGGATATCTTCATCAAGACCTACAAGTCCACGCGGCAAGCACCTGCACAGTACGACACGACTGAGCGGTTGCGCCCGGGCCGCAATGAGCCGCTTCGGGTACATGCGCCGCTCCGAGGTGCGCCCGACGATCCCCGATATCACCGACGAGGGAGGCGCGGGCGCATTCACCAAGGGACTCGTCTCCAATGGTAACGCCTGCAGCCCAAGAGCTACTAAAAGCTCCACAGTCCAAAATCACCACCATGTCCAAGCCGCCGGCGGGCGAGGTTCGTCCGCGGGATGAGGCCGAGCACGCCTTCCACAAAGATTACGGCTACTCCGCCTTCGCCGAGTATTCCCCCGCCGCGAGGCTCCCCGTGGATTTATAAACGGTCGACGAACGCCACGATAATCGGGCCCGCCTGACGACTCCCGCGACGTGGGCTCCGGAAGAAGGTCGCGGCAACTATCGCAGCGCCGCCGTGATCGGAACCGCCGGGAGGCGGCGTGAACAACGCCAAGACCGGGTGGCAAGAAGAAGGCGCTCAACCGGGCGAGATCCGATCCAAAAGCTTCTGCGGCAAGTGCCTCCGACACCCGGACTTGAACCATAGTTCGGCGGAGTGTCGGCACTTCAATGCCGAGTATGAGAGCGAACGTAAAAGCTCAAGATCACCGACGAGCAGCCGGAGGAAGCACCCAAAGTTGCTCGCAACAACCGGGAAGAGGAGCCGGGACGAGGGCGCCGATCCTGTGCACCGCTACCGCGTTTAAGACGCCGCCGTTCACACAATCATGGGCGGACACTACGGTGCGCGCGGTGGGGCGAGATCGCAAGATCTCCGCCGTAATGTCCCGGCGACCGTCAAAGACTTCAACAGGGGGTCACGGACCCGATATGGCCTACCTCTTCGAGCGGGTCATAACCTTCGATCGCGACGACCCGTGGTGTAACAACCCGTACCGGGCGATTCCACCCGGTCCTCGACCCGTGTCGGGCGCCAAGGCCGAGAAGGTCCTCATCGACGGAGGGAGCACCCCGAACATGCCGTTCCGGGCTCGATGAAAGCCCTGACATCACAAAGGACGACCTCAAGCCATACGAGCACCCGTTACGGGGATCCTCCCCGAGTCGCCAACCCCTCTCGGGCGGTGGCGCTTAGGTGCGCGGTTCGGCGACGCTAAGCACCATCGCATCCAAGACATGAATTTAAGTAAATGCGCCGACTTGAGTCATCGTACCATGCCATCATCGGACGGCCGGGATTGACCAAGCTCATGGCGGTCCCGCACTACGGCTACCTCATCCTCAAGATCCCCATGGAGAAGGGGGTCCTCACATGCGGGGCCAACGTACATATGGCCTATGTCCAAGCGAGAAGGAGGGCCTCGACAAGTGGGAGTTCATCCTCCGGTCGGTCCGCAAAGAGGAGGTTATCAAGAACGCAAAGAAGCTCGAACCCCTCCGACCTCAAGATACTCGAGGAAGAGCGGACCGAAGAAGACCACCAAGCCATCGGATACCAAAGACATCCAAATGTGGAAGGGGACCCATCCAAGACGGCGAAGATAGGCGTGAATCTTGACCGAAAATAGGAAGATGCGCTTCGTCCGGGTTCTCGAGGGATAACGTGAGCATTTTTGCATGGAAACCGGCCGATATGCCCGGAGTACCTCGGGCGGATCGAGCACCGCCTACGTGTCAAGTCGACGGCCAAGCCGTGCGCCGAGAAAATAGGCCGCTTTAATAAAGAAAAATCATTTTGCCATTAAAGCGAGAAGTAACTAGATTGCTAGTCGCCGGGCTTTATTCGCGAAGTGTATCATCCCCGACCGGATAGCTAATCTGGTCCTTGTAAGGAAGAAGAATAATGAATGGAGGATGTGCGTTGATTATACCGATCTCAATAGGGCTTGCCCTAAAGACCCTTCGGTCTTCCACGTATCGATCGGGTTGTCGACTCTCTTTGTTGTCGCGCGAGCCGCTTAGTTTCCTAGATTGCTATTCGGGCTATCTTCAAATCGCCCTCGCGGTCGAAGACCAGAGAAGACTTCCTTCATCACTCCGCTTGGCGCCTCTTTGCTATACTACCATGTCGCTCGGGCTCAAGAACGCCGGCGCCACCTACCGGCCGGGGCTATGCGTGGTTGCTTAGGGAACCTTATCCCCGACCTCGCTCAGGCTTATGTCGACGACGTCGTGGTGAAGACCCAGAGCGCTCTCTCCCTGGTCGACGATCTTGCAAGGGTCTTCGCCAAGCTTAACGAGTACCAATGGAAACTCAATCCGGGAAAATGTGTTTTTGGCGTCCCCTCCCAAACTTGCTCGGCAACATTGTTAGTAGGCATGGCATCGAGCCAAACCCAGAGAAAATCAATTGCCATCATGCGGATGAAACCGCCCCAAAATGTCAAAGATGTCCGAAGTTGATCGGATGCATGGCAGCCCCGAGCCGTTTCGTCGCACGGCTCGGCGAAAAAGGATTGCCGTTCTTCAAACTCCTTCGCGCAGGAGAAGCTTTCAGGTGGACCAACGAGGCTCAAGAGGCCTTCAACGGCTTCAAGAAGTTTCTCACCACACCTCCAGTGTTGGTGGCCCCGAACGACGCTGATACCATATCGCTCTACATCGCAAATACCAATCGGGTGGTTAGTACCGCTTTGGTTGTCGAGCGCTGGAAGAAGGGGCACGATACCCCATCCAATGGCCGGTCTATTTCGGCGGCGAGGTCCTGAACGTCTCAAGCAAAGGTACTTGCACATACGTAAATTGCTCTATGGGATCCTCATCACGCCTCGTAAGTTGCGCCACTACTCGACCTTCACCCGATCGGCGTGGTGTCGGACTACCCATTGGGCGACGCCCCGCGAAATAAAGATGCCAATGGTCGATATGCAAGTGGGCGTCGAGCTCACCGCTCACCATTGAATACAAGAATAGGAGTACCATCAAGTCGCAAGCATTGGCGATTTCGGTTTGCGAGTGGACGGATCTGGAGACTCCCCTCGAAGACACCAGCCGCGAACGCTGGACGATGTACTTTGACGGTTCGCTGAACATCGATGGGCCCGGGGCTGGCGTCTACATCATATCGCCCTCCGGGGATACACTCCCGGTATGTCCTCCGGATCCACTTCCCGGCATCTAACAACGCCGCGGGAGGCGAGAGGCTGCCCTTCATGGCCTTCGTATTGCTATTCAACTTTGGGATTCGCCCGACCGCAAGTATTTGGTGATTCGGCATTGGTAATCAAGCAAGTCAACAAAGATTGGTATTGCAAGAGTGAGAAGATGGATGCATATGTGGCGGCTATAAGAAAGTTGGAAGGCAAGTTCTACGGGCTCAGCTTTGATCATGTGGTTCGGGACTACAACCAAGCCGCCGATGAACTTTCCAAGCTCGGCTCTTCTCGGGCAAAGATACCGGCCGGCGTCTTCGTCGAAGATCTGTGGAAACCAACCATCGCTGATCCCGCACCCGCCCTCCACTCGAGACAATTTGAGCACATCGCCGCCACCCTATCCAATACCGTTAATGAAGATCGGCGAAGTCCCGATAATCAAATATCTGCAGGAGGCTCTCGTGCGGAAGACGGGGGACGGAACAAGAGCGACTCATCGAGCGAAGTAAGAATTATGTCCTAGTCGACGGTTTCCTCATGCGGAAGAGTATTGGAGACCGGTCTCCTTGGTGCATCTCCGGCGTATGGTATAAAAAGCCGATGAAATCCATGGTGGGATCTGTGGGAATCATGCGGCTTCTCGAACCCTAGTCGGAAAGGTGTTCCGGGCAGGATTTTACCGCCGCGGCGAGTTCTTGATCTGAGAACACCTGCACGGCATTGTGAGAAGTGTCAATTCTTCGTGAAAGCGCACGCACGCGATGTCGGCACATGAGCTCCGGACTATACCGGCAAAGATGGCCTTTCGTCTTTGGGGACTTGACGCTATCGGGCCTTTCAAAGCAGCCCCCGGTGGCTTCAAGTGGATATTCGTTATGGTCGACAAGTTCTCCAAGTGGATCGAGTATCTCCCTCTGGTCGACGCCAACCAATACAAAGCCGTCGAGATGTTGGATGAGGTGGTCCATCGTTTCGGCATCCCCAACTCCATCATTACCGATCTGGGCAGCACATTTACAGGCGTCATTTTTGGGATTATTGCGAAGACAAAGGCATCCGGTGAAATATGTGTCTCATCACCCATCCTCGGCTAGCAGGGCAGGCCGAGCAGCAAACGGCATGATATTAGAAGCATTGCGGAAGCGACTCTTCCCGGCGGATGGGAAATACCCCGTCGATGGCTTAAAGAGTTACCTGCCGTTATCTGGGGACTCCGAACTCAACCTAGCCACAGTACAGGTGTTTCCCCATACTTCATGGTGTTTGGATCGAAGCGAGCCCTCCCTCCCGACATCGCCTTCGCTCCCCTCGTGTCGAGAATTATAATGAAGAAACTTCTGGACGCTACTCGAGAAGATGAGCTTGTCGCTCGAGGAGACCCGCCCCTCGCAATGCTTTGCACGCGAACGCTAAATACCTTGAGGGCGTTTGAAGATATTACAATCGCAATGTACGTGGAAGAGCCTGCGGTTGGCGACCTGTCCTTCGAAGGAAGCGTAAGAGCGCACACAAGCCGGGATCTCATTGGGAAGGCCCTTTCAAAGTTAAAGAGGTTACCAGGCCAGGAGCATACCGGTTGATGACCATGGAAGATGTCGACGTCCCCAACTCCTGGAACATTGAGCACCTGCGACGATTTTTCCCGTAATCTCGGGGACTCTGTAAGCCAGCTTGTATCGTTTCTTACTTTCTGCTGTCGCATATTAATAAAGTTTATTGAAGTATGTTGACATGGTTATATTTTCTTTCGACCGACGTAATAATTTATCTCCATGCTCGACTACACTCTTAAGTCACTGGACCCCCTAGAGCCATCTCTACGTACTTGGTCGTTTCGCAGTATGTGTGACTGGTGTACTCCTCGCATAGACTGACGACTGGCAGATGACTCCTTACCGTAGTCGAACAGCCCAATAGCGTCTCCTTGCTGCGGCTATACCGGCGCGATAAGGCTAGGGCTCGGCGTCTACCATAAGTGACCCCCTTCTCGTCTTCGGTCTACACTTCATTGTCTACCATAATCGTATGCATGCTAAAACGATTGTGAGATAAAAACAAAGTATTAAGCTAATTCGCCACCCACATCTAGGCGTGGCTCGGCTAAAATCTCAAGTGTTTTTCACTAATCTTGTTTTCTTGCTACGGCCAACGTGAAGCAAAGTATCATACACGGGGCAACTTCACCCGGGACTTTACCTTTCAACGGCTCACGGGGTGGATTCATCTCATCGGCAAGTGTTGTCGCGCCTCGTCGGCCGCCTCGCCTCAAGAGTTTTACCGCACCAGCCTCCGTCGTCCCCGAGTCGTAGCCTAGGCGGACCTTGGCCCCGAACCGCATCGGGATGATGGGAGCGCCACCGCCAGAACATGTCGAGTCGTGTCGCGAGTGGCCCGGGCGGGTGAACTCCATGAAGTTTGCCCAGGCCGCCGCCTTTGCGTTGCTCCATGTTCCCGGGCGTCGGTCGGCGCGGCGCTCCTCGGATTGGCCCCGCCAACCGCTGTAGCCATGGATGGCGTCGAGGACGGCCCGACACCTTGCGGGAGACTTTGTGTGAGATTCCTCCATAGAGCACATTCAGCTGCGGATCGCGAATCCGATAACCGGAGGCCGCATGCGTCGCCGCCAAATATATACGGTAAGATTAGCACAAATCGTTCAAATACTTTTTGAGCAGTAATTATTCTACGGCATAAGTGTATACCGTCACGATCGGGCGGTGGTATTCCCGGAGCTCTCGCTCAGCAGCTCACCCGGCCACCGGTTTTTGCCATCACGAGCTACAAGCGGGTTTCAATGGACGCTTCATGCTCTGCAAGGTATCACGGAAGCCAGCATTTTCATTAATTTTAACACTAACCATTCTTGCAAAGATGTCTTCAGATCGACTTTTCAAGTAATCATTGCACATACCGAGTATTTGGGTTTGGGCCTCATGGCGTGCCAGCCGCTCCCGAGCGATGAGTTCCACGTGCTCCCTCCTCCGTGGTGCTTGCGGCCGGCGGCAAGTCGTCGGCGTCCCTCTTCCAGGGCCTTACCCTCCCTGGCAACCCGGGCGGCTTCGCGATCCAGACGGGTTCGCTCAACCTCAAGGACTTCACGCTCGGCGGCCAGTGCCACCCTTTCCTGTGCAAAGGCACGACGCTGTGCGTCGCCGTTGCCGGCCAAAGGCGGTCCCTCTCGACCGCGAGCACCGCTTCGCTCCTCGGCAAAGACGGTCACGCTCACGGGAGAGCACATCCCGCGCTGTCGGCCTCAAAAAGGGCGCCCGGCACTTGCTCAAGCTCTTCGCGCGGATGGCGGATTTCCTCGTTCCGATATGCTACACAACAACATGCAATCACAGGGATGTCTATGGCGGATCACTCATACAAAACAAGGTGGTCGAATACGCCAAGCAGGCCGGGCTCCCTCCTCTACTTGGCGGCCTATGCGGGTCGGCTCGTCCTCCTCCCTCGACTTTGGGCGGTCCTGCTCCACCTGGGCGCTAGAGCCTCGGCAGCCATTCCCGGCCGTCCCGCCTCCTCCATCTCTTGATCATCATCCAAGATTTGGATGTTGTCCGGGGGGATCGGGGCGCATGACCACGGGCGCGGCCTCAGTCTCGGCACCACCGGGCTCGCGCTGCCGTCTCGACCGGCTCCGGTGCACCCGGTGCCCTGCCATCTCTTGCGGCTCCTCTAGTGCTTGGGCGTCTTGGACCGCCACGCGTCCGCTTGAGGACTCCCCCGAGGCTGCGCCTGGTGCGGGCCGGCTCATCTTCATCAGGCGTCGGCAAACGGCATCTCCGCAGACAGTTCGACGACGGGCCCCCTACACCAAGAACATGATTCACACATATATACGCCGACAATATAGGCGATCACGCACGACAGTAAGTGTACTTACACATTGGCAAAGCGCAGACCACGGAGGCGACCTCGGGCTACCACCATCGCGGCCTCCTCCACTCCGTGGCGCCGACACGCCACCATGTGGCCCGACCGCGCCTTGGTAGATCAACTCGAACAATCGGTGTTCTATCTCCCACAGTTGTTGCACTCAACAACGTGACGATCACGATGTACCCTTACTCGGGGACTGGATAACACTCGAATGATACTTACAAAAGGCGGTTGACTCAACAAAGGATTGAGTTCTTCATCGGCAAGAAAATCATCATCATACGTAGCGTGTCACGATGGGGCGGCCCCCCTGCTTTGTCACCTTTCTCTCGGGCCGGACCTCCGGTTCCGACGGGCTCTCCAGGGGACGCTTGTCGCGAGCCCGAGCACTCTCCGCCGCCGACTACCCCCAAGCGCCTCGGTCTGCCGGGCGCTGGGGGCACGGGGACGGCGGCGTTCTGTAGAGCGGCGCTGGCGGTGTGGCAACCTCCTCGGGTGACAGTCGAAGTACGGCCGTGTGTCATCCCATGGATCTGCGACAATCATCGACGATAAAGACAGTTGCAATCTATAGCGTACACAACAACATAATTTGGACTACACTCACCAGCGGTGGCGGGTTCCCGGTGCAGAAGGTGGGCACCGTGCGCAGATCGTGCGGTACCCCGGCCGTCAGCAGAATCTTCGCTACCCGCTCCTGGACCTCGGCGACCGGCCGAAACTCCGTCGACTCGCGGTGGGATCATTCGGCCCGGTGTCTTCGAAACCCGGGTGATCCCTCTCCGCTTGAGTGGTCGGATCCGCGCTCCACGAACACGTGAGCAAGGTCGATGCCGTCCACATGCGGGTCATTCATCATCGCCAGGACTCCCTCACACGCGGCATGTCGGCGGCGGCGGGCTCTTCATTCTAGCTTGCCCGCCTCACCGGGACACGGGTGGGATCGGCGGAATTGGCACATCCGACCGGCGGGGTAAAACCACCGCGTATACCAGCGAGGCACATTCGCTGGCGGGTGTCGACGGAAACTAGCTTGCCCGGTTGCCCCGAGTTTCACAAACATGCCACCGGCTACCCGTGACCCCGAATCCCCTTCATCCCAACATAAAAGAAGTACTTCCACAAGCTAAGATTGGGGAGAATGCCGAGGCAACACTCACAAAGCGTGATGAAGACGGCGATGTCAGGATGGCGTTCGGTGGCGGTGGCGGCTGAGGAGGCCGTAGCACCGGGAGCTCCAAAGAACGGGTGCGCCGCATCCCGAATCCGCGCTAGAAGTGGCTCTCGAAGACCACCACTTCATCCGTCTGCGGCATCGGTACGGCTCCGCCTCCCAACCCTCCAACCGGCGATGACCCTCTCCTGAAACGCGGGCATCCACCAGCTCCCTCACTATTGCCTCGGTGGGCCGAAGAGCCCGCCATTCCCTATCCATCGATTATGGGATCCGCCGAAGGCGGCACAAAGTTCGTCGCGTCCGGGGCGGCGCGTGCCTCAAGGCGTCAAAGAATCTCCGCCGCGCCCTCGGCAGCGCCTGCACCACGGCCCCCGCGGCCTCCAGCGAGCATGGCGGTCCATCCCACCTCAACGGTTCTACACTTCAAGAAAATGAACAAGATATTAGCAACCAATCTCGAACCAAATCCATGCCCAAATCGACAGCATCGGGGCCAAATGACGGCGCGTGACAGATCTACAAGGTACTTACCTCTTGCAATCGGTGGTGGCGCGTCGGTGGCGTAACGCCGGGCGCGACCCGCAAACCCTAGCCGGTGCTCACCAGCGGGAGGAAGGCGAAGGACCCGAGAAGAGGAAGGGGCGACCAGCGGATGATGACGAGGGGCGCGGATGCCGATATTTATAGTCTTGACCGCCCTAGGGTTAATGCATGGGCAACCGTGCGCGGCTGGGCCCGCGCCTCCGCATTTCCCAAAGTTGAGTGCGCCGGCGGCGGCGGCGTCGATTGCCATCATTACCCTTTCCGGGAGCGTCTTGCGCGTTGTGGCGCCGGCGCCGCGCTCCCTACCTCCCCTCGATTCTCGCGATGGCCTGTTTCCCCTACATGATCCGGGATATTAATTGACCAGATATCTTGCCGTTTACTGGGAACTGAGCGGCCCTATCTTCTTGACGAAGCTTCCTTGAAGCACGGGCTATCCAGATCTCCTGACACGGCCTGGATATTCTTTGGGTTGGCACCGCCTCGTGCCTCGACCCATGCATGGTCCATGGGCACCATACGTCCGGCATACATACGGTGCTCGGGGACTCCCCGAGCGCGCTCCACCTCGGAGTTTGGTTTATGCGCCGCTTAGGTTTTCGATTACTCGGGATTTTTTCCTCACATCTTTTCTTATGACCCTAGCAATGCGTGATTACTCACCTACCCTAGGCTCGGGGACTAAGTGGGCACACTTCACCTACGGTGAATCGTGCTCAATTTTTGGTACTTAAATTTTTGCGGTGTTTATCCACTACACGTGGGCACACTTCGCCAGAGAAAAGAAAAAGATTTTTTCATTGGAGCACCCAAAGATCCAAAGAAAGGCGGACTCGTCAAGACTAGACCGGTCGAAGCAAAGGAAAGAAGCTACAGAAAACAAATGGTCGGGTCGAGAGCTGTCCCCGGCTAGTCGGCGTTCAACTAGTCCGGGTCGACACCGTGTGAAGACCGGTCGACAACACCTCCCGATGATCGAAGCGTCAAGACTCTTTCACCGCAAAGATACGGCGTGCTCGGGGACTAGGCGTGGGGGGATAAACCCCTATCCCCTCACGGGTCACTTTGGGTTAGGCCTCTCGTGCCGCCCAGACGCGGCGGATTGAAGCCCTTAGCGATAGAAGACCGAGATTATCGGAGATTACGGCCTAAACTTGGTCGTCAAGATAGTTTCCTAGTATAGTTCAATCGTAATCACTATACACTTTCCTATTGTAACCGATCAGATAGCTCTTGTCGACAGATCCGACCCAAACCCCTGCTCCCCTGACTATATAAGGAGAGCAGGGATCCCCCCGAGGGACGGATAATTCTCAATCAATCAATACAACTAAGCAGGGCGTAGGTTTTACGCCATCAAGGCGGCCGAACACAGGGTAAAACCCGTGTGTTTTGTCCTTCGCCGCTCGTTAACTTAACGTCTCGTTAGCCGCCTCGCGCATCCCTAACCGCTCAATCTACTAGCCGGGCATACCCCTCGCTAGACTATCGCCGATAAACCGACGACACCCAAATTTGGTTCCTTTTATCCTTTTTCGAAAATGATTGTAATGCTTGTAAAATTCGTGCGGGTTTCGTTTTTTGATCCAAATCGAGTGCAACAAATTTTGGTGTGCTCCTTATGAATAGATCTGCAGTTTAAAAAGTATGAGATTGCATTTTTGTGATGTTTTTTATATATAGTTTTATTTATTGCTTTATTGCCATGAAAATAGATACATGCATAAGTAATTGTAGGAGTGTGCTAAAAATGTGATTCCCCTGTGCCATTAGTCTTTATTTGTTATGCTCTAGCCATGAAAAATATGTTTGACCCTATGTTCCGTGGTGGAAATAGCATTTATGATTTATGTGCTATTTATGTTGCATTCTTAGGAAATTCATAGTAAAATAATTACTAGGAGTTTGGTCATAAAACTTTTGGAGATGCTTATGTTGATGTCAAATAGTAAATAGTGAAGGTGGATCTGTCGTTTCATACTTTTCATAGTACAAAAGTATTTTCATGCCTAGTTTTTATGCTAGCTTGCCATTTTTGTGTAGGCTGTTATATTCATGTTTTTTGCCATGAAATTTTTATGGTAGTATTGTCATGTCAAGAGCATGCTATAGTAAGTTTTGTAGAGTTTTAGAAGGTGTTTGCATATTTATCTCGTTTATGTTGCATGCAAAATGCTTTGAAAATGCGTGGTAATATTAGGGTAATAAGTTTTGGATAGTATACTTTTTTGTTCTTATGATTTTTAGGAGCTTTTAGTAAGGTTAGCTTGCTGGTTATATGATTTGCTACATTGAGCTATATTTTTTAGTTGCATTGTAATTCATATTATGCATATATGAGGATGTGTAGTTCGCCTTTATCATTCCATGCAATTTATTTTATGTTTTCTATTGACCAGCATGTTTATATGTTAGATTTATGTCTCCTTTACCTGCTGTTCAAGTTTGATAAGGTTTGCTTAGGTAGTTTGGGAGTTATAGGTGTTGCATGTTCGATTGTTGCCTGAAAAACAGAGCTACTGTTTTTGCAGTTTTCATACAGTAGATGTTAGAATCTGGTCGAGAGTGCTGTATATGAATTGTAGATAATTTTATAAGCTTTCCAACAAGTATTTGTTTGCTGCATTCGAGTTGTAGAACTTCAGTTGCGTCTGTTTTAGTAATGACATACCCTGCTGTCCTGTGCTGTCCATATGTGATGTTTTGTGCATTTTGTTTTGCATCCCACTTGTCATTGCTGCCATGGAAGAGAGATGCATTTTGTCATTTAGCATGAGTTATTCTCATCATCACATATGCATCATGTTCATGTCATTACTTGTGCATTCACCATACTTATGCACATGTCTTTGCATATGCATTCATACGGGGATTAACCCAGCGGATCACGCTTCTGGAGAACGAGGATCGGGAAGTGGAGGTGAACCATCTGGAAGTGCAGCAAGGAGGAGGCCTAGGAGATGTCGTTCTGGTCGTTGAGTTCATGAGCGCTAGGAGTGCTAACCGATAACTTTGTGAAGGCAAGCCCCGAGCATTCTAAGCTTCCACCCATTCTTTTATAAAATACACTTTGAGTATATTCTGCGCATTAGGTGATAGGCGTTGAATGAAATCTGTTGATGCATATATTCCTACCTTGTCCACTTTATATATGAACACCTGAAGCTTACTAGTATTGGTGCGATACATGCTTAGCGTTACAAATTAGACCGGTAGAAGTCGGGTGATTTCCCTCGCTGCGAGATATAGGTGGTTACTTGCTATCGAGGAAACATAACCATATGTTGAAGTATAAGTAAGCTGAGACCGGGCGGGAATTGCTGTAGTGGAGAAGTATCAAGGCATGAAGGTCTTGAGGGTTACATCTCCCCGCCTGTGTCGGTTAAGGACCGATCGTTGTTGGACATCAGTCGAGATTGAACGCAGCCTCTCACTTAGCTGGCCGGATAGGTCGTTCCGACCGCGAAGCCATAGAACTAGGATCGGGCCGGCACGTGGACGCTTAACGGACCTCATGGGAGGAGAAGTAGAGATATGCTCGGGCACAGGCAATGCCGTAAGTGCATCCTGGTTGGCCCGAGATGAGGGGGTTGCCGCCACGCCCGCGATTTGTATCCCGAACAGTTCCAACGGTGACCTAATGCCCCTCGACGGAGGAAGTATGGGTGAGTGCGATGGAACTATCGCCAGCTGGTTAGTAATCAATTCGAATCGCCATCTCTCCTGGACAGTGAGAAACTTGACTGTTCTTCCATTCATCGTTGTAATGTTTATGGAATATGATGATGGTTATGATATAATATGGTTACCACTGTTCTCTTAATCTTAATCAAGTGTTTGCTCTAGAATAGGTGCAAACTAAGATGCTAGGCTTTACTTAAAATGTGATGCTAAAATATGGAAAGCAAGGACTCATGTTAGTAATGCTATTTCTGCAAATTCTGCTATCCAACTAGCTCCACCAAATAAGCCTTGCATATCCTTGAGAGTCTTTTTATTTTCTCTCCTGTCGGGTAAGTCTAGCTGAATATTTGTGTACTCAGGGTTTTATTCCCATTGTTGCAGGATAATAGGTGAGAAGGTGTCTATAATACTTCTATCCGTTGGATGAGAAGTAAGCCGAGGGGCATAGCAGTTCCATATTTCTTATCTTCATGCTTTGTTGTGGTGTTGACTATATAAAGGCACATGTATTTGAACTAAACGTGGTGTTGGTGTTTTTTCAAAGTTAATTTCCTTCCGCTATTTAAATTTGAAATGTGTTGTTGATATCTATTAAACTCCGATATATTTAATTATGTTCGAACTTTATGTAACTTGTGGATTGTGATCACTGAATCTCTACGGTCCTTGCTGATTATTTGTTGAAAATTTGAAATCCTTTGAGATTTCCGAATACCGGGTTTATATGGACTCAAGTGTAGATCATGATTGCTTCGTAATTGCGAATTATACTTGATTTCTTATAAATTGGTCGGCTCTGTCACAGGTGACATCGGAGCAAGGTTCAAGATATTACTCACAAGTGTATTTGAAAACAAAAGTTTTGAGTTTACAAAACTATTTGCCAACTAATAGTTATATATATAGGTATTTCAAACTTATGAGTTTTAAAATTTAGTGTGCCATAGTCATGCCCTCTATGCCCAATTAAGGACTATCGGGGGCTTTACTAACTTGGAAGGGGTATTGCATCATATTTTGTTGTTTGTCTTTGGGTTGCCGTGCGGCGCCGTGAGGTACGGGCTACTCACTTGAGTGGTCATGTATGGATGGAAATACCTCTACACCCCAGGTAAATGATGTTCAATGCCTCTACGCCCAAGGTAAATGATGTGAGCTTGTGAGAGCATGATCGGACAAACGCCGGTCTAGGGGGGAAATAAAATCTTTTGAGAGCTCCATGTCGGGTAGTGCCCCTGTAGACTTGTGTATGGGTACACGGGTGTGCAGGGTGTAAAATGTGTTGTTCCGCCCGTTGTGTGATGCCGTCTGGTGGACGAAGCAGGTAAATGCAATTTAATTCTGTGCATTGCATAAATATATTGTGGGGCTGAAATGGAATTGCAGGTACACTAACAACGCAAACGAGTAGATCGACTAGACACAATTTATTTTCTTTTGAGAGATCGTTGGTTTTGCCACCATTTATAACGAGTAGCAACTGATCTTTCCTAATGTGAGGACGTACGGTACGAGCATGCATCATGTTTAATAATCATCATCATGGCATTCATGCATCCCTCCCTTATAAATCACTCGTCCCATTTTGATAAAATTCACCAACTATATCGAATTCACAAAGAACTCCAGACCCTTGCTGTGGATAACATCTGATGGACCCCTCCGACAGTATTCACTTTCGCAGAGTCGGTCACGAGTTCCTTTTATCCAAGAACCGTAAGGTAGAGACTGAAGATAAGAAGTTGATAGATAGAGTTGGCTAGTTCGGGACTAGAAGAAAGGAGTTAGGCGAGCCATTTTGAGGAACAATTGAGAATATTCCAAGATAGGATGAAGAAGATGGACTGCCTAACAGCTGCACTTTAGGATATGTTGCTAGTCTCACCTATCGAGGAACGAAGCTTAGAAACTAGAAGAAGATCTTCAACCTTGATTAGCTAATGTTGAAGTTAACTTTGGTGCTCCTTAGAAAAATAATCCCTAGTCGCTAGATGAGAAGAATATGAAGCTCAAGATGGAGATGGCGACAACAACAACAATTATGGAAGTGAGGTCCCCAATCTCTTAGGAGTTTTATCATTACGATTTGTCTCTTTAGATCACGCTAGTTATTAGCTAATATGTTCTATCGTAGGAAGTAAGACATTACCACAAACCGTTATCATTCGTTATCCTTAGTGTTTCCATCCTCTCAAAGTACTTTTGGAATGGAAGATCTTGAAGAAACATGACTCCATGTTTGTCCCTTGAGCCCTTTTTGGATGAGTTTTGTTTTGAGACGAGATGTGGGCAAATTCCATAAATCGGTCATGATGCCTATATCAAATCTTGGATTATTCCTAAGTTGGACAGAGAATTTGTTTGGATGCATGATTCATATCGATTATAATTATTGCAATGATGGGGGTGATGTCATTAGAATTATTGTTACCTGTATTTGTTGGATGAATTTATTATCTCAATAAATTCTGCGTAACTTTAAATTCGAGGCATTTACACTATGGCAACATCATTTGATGATTATTATTGGGTGGATTGTGCGGATGGTTCAAACGCGCTCAGTCTTTGGGGAGCAAAATGAATCGCCACCACCACCTCCTATCAACCAAAGAAACAGTTCTTTAATGAAGTTTTGGGAGAGTTGCGTAATATTTCACGCAACACCGAGCACGGTGGACACTACTACACAACATGGATATGGTAACACTTTCTTGTAACATATTCATCAATATGTTACAATGAAATCTCACAAGAACACAAATTAGAGTGTTACAAACTTCGGTTGTAACACAAAAAACACTTTTTTCATAAAAATGTGTTAATGACAATAATTTTAGTAACACAAAATTAATGTTACAAGCAAAATGTTACAATAGAACACTACGTTGTAACACATAAATGGAACATATAAAATGTGTTACGAGGAGATATGCCCCGTAGTAACACAAAAAATAATGTTACAGATCCAAGTGTTACAAAGACTTGTAGAGCAATTGTCTCCTAGTCCAATGGTAGGACGGTCCAGGTGGGGCGCTACCCACTAGGTTCAAATCCTCGGTGCTCGCATCTTTTCTTGGGATTTTCCCGTGATTTACCGGCATTGTGCATTAAGTGGTAAGCGGCGTTCGGCGTCGACGACGAGGCGCCTATGGTGACTTCAAGAATCTCCAGATCTGCCAAATGCCCAGTCCCTTCCTCGGAGGTGCTCATAGGGGTAGAGTTTGCGTGACGTGTGTTCATAGGGGTGAGTCCCAAGCGTTATACTGTGTAATTCTCAAAAAAAAAAAAAAAAAAAAAAACTTCCACACACTCGAGCGCACGTGTCCCTCGTGGTAGACCTAGACGTCCTCAAATCACACACCAGATCATTTGCTTTCAACGAGCACGAGAAAATTACTACATGGGATTGGGATTGCAGTCGTTACGTGTTGCAGTTTTGGGACTCTTGTCGTAACTTCATAAAAAGTAGGCCTCAAAATGTTGGACACTTGATTTCTAGCCATTATGTATATTTCTAAGTGAGAGATGTTTCTGTTTATGATCCAACTCTGTTAAAATTGTCTAATTTTTTCTATTGAATGCTTCGAGACCTAAATATATTGTTGTGTTAGTTTGTAGAATTATCTGACCAAATTTAGGTATTGTTATAATTATTCGTTGAATTTTCCATAAAATATATATACTAATATCTAAACTTTATTAGAGAAAACTACAGACTTGCATGAAATTATAGTTTTGTTATTTAAATATTGAATAAAAAATTCAAATAATTTTACTTGCCAAGGATGTATAGTCCAACTTTATTAATCCTGAATTTTTATAGAATGCTTGTTGTCTTAGTTCGCATAATTATTTAACCATTAATTGTTACTTTAGTTATTCATTGAATTACCATAAAATAAATGAATAAGTTACCCAAAAAAATGAATAATATGTAAACTTGATTAAGAAAATTAACCAACTTGCACAAAACATGATTTTGATCTATTTAATCAAATTCTAATAGTTTTAACAAAACCGTAATATAGTCTATGGTTCTTAGAGTGTAATATTAATATTTCTAAATATATTTCAATTCTTTGAGTGAAAAAAAGGTTAGGCAGGATAACTCCCATTTCCGATCCACCCAAAAATAGAAGCCCGTAAAGTCAAACCCAACCCAAACCCCCACGACTTTTCCCCGCGCATGTGCATGCAGCAGTTGCGAAAAGAGACGGCATCAGCGCCCGCCCACCGCCGCCGCCGCCTCCCACGCCAGTGCTCGCCGCGCCGCAGCCTCCCACGCCAGCGCTCGCCGCGCCGCCGCCTCCCACGCTAGCGCACGCCGCCGCTGCCGGTCGCCAGAACCTGACTGCCGCGACGCCAACATCCACCGCGCTGGTGAAGAAAGCGATCATCGTGGTCAAACTGCCGAGGAGGGGCGCATGGATCCAGCCTCTCGGACCCCGCCTCACGCGCGTCCCCATCGCCTCACGATCGGCCACCTCCAAAAATACTCGATCTACTGTCTTTTGTTCTAGATTTGGTTTTTAGAGATGTGCAGTTGTGTGGTGCTCGAGGGGCGATGATCAGGAGGCTGGAGTTCACGGCAACAGCGGCGGCACTATTTCTGCCAACTGCAAAATCTGGTCGATCACAAGCATTGAAGAAGTGTCGTAGAGAAGTAATTGTAGAGAAGTGGTTCATTCTCCCGTTCATGACGCTGCCCTGCTATCTATAGTATTTTATCCCTGCAATTGAAGGATATAAGCAGAGGGAATTGTAGAAATAGTTTGCTCTATTTGACATGGTTTTGTTGTTAATCCAATTGGCCAGACTTCTCTCCTTGCTCGTGCTCGGGCAAGCTGGACAGGAGATAGGAATTAAGACAACACTGTTTCCAGTAGTGATGTGGCCACAATCATTGCCATGGAAAACAGCAAGAACACAGAGATCCCATTCATGGTGGTTAGATTCCTTTCTTTTTAATTTCTGTTTTCATTTGTATCTAATTATTAACTGATTTCTACTTCAATTTTTATCTAAGATTTTATATGTATAAACTACTAGAAAATCTGGGTACAAATTGGAATTAGAAATTCTTTGAAGGTTAGGGGCCGGGGACTCGATTCATATGGATGTATATTTCTTCTCTAAGGTGCTGTACTGATTTTGCAGAGTCAATGTGGAAATACTGAGGGATTCAATAGTCGAGCAGTTGAATAAATCTCTAGTCTGGAAGTAAGTTTCCTTGTGCTGGGTCACTAGCTTATTTTTTGTATGACTCATAGGTAATTATTTGGTTTTGGAAATAATGACCAATGTATGTCCAGCCGCCCTTGGCTGTATACACTAATTGTGTTCCTGTATAGTGTCATTCTAAGTGTTATATATATAAATGCATACCCTTGCTTGATTTGGATTTAGTCTATGTTGCTGTTGACAAAATAATCTAATTTCAGCTATACTGATGCATATGCCAATGTTTGCTATCATCTTTTCAGGAGGAAGCTAGAGATGGAGTGGAGCATCTTTCATAAGGAAGCTTTGTTGTAGTGGTAGTCAAAGCTAATTAGATTCAGATACAACTGATGTCAAATATTTGCCTTTTGGAATTGTATCTAAGCTTAAATTTCATATGGGATGGTTTCATTCCAGATTTGTATAAACAAATGTTTTTTACCATATATTTGTTGTGGATGGCTTGCAAGTATTGTTTGGTTCTAGTAAACAAAGTGTTGCAATGTGTATGTCGGCATCATGATTCGGTAGTGGCAATATATGATATGGCAAGTAGCGTGGCAATAAAACCTACAAGAAACCTGACATTTATCATGGCAAAAGATTTTGGCAACACATTTTGGCCTATTGTAACACTTTTAAACCGTTGCATTAGAGGGGAAAGCATGTAGTGAGATGTGTTACTAGAACAAACTAAGTGTTACAAGAGACAATCATTGTAACACCAAGCAAGTGTTACAATAGATAAATAAATTTGTTACAAACTATGTGTTCTATTATATTGTTAAGTGTTACTAGAACAAAAAAAAAGTGTTACAACAAAAGTCACTGTAACACTAAACAAATGTTGCTATAGACAAATAAATGTGTTACAATAAACTAGTCTATAGTAACATAGGCAATTGGAACACAAAAGGAAATGTGTTACTAATAGTGATAGTAACACTTTTACCAACCTATAGTAACACAAGTTGGTGTTACTATATCCCCTACTGTAGTAGTGGGAGGATACCGCCATGCAGATGGAGTTAATCAATACAGTTCGTTTAAGGAATTCCGGAACACTGAACCACCTAGCTTCAGTGTGGCTCATGAACCACTAGAGGTTGATGAGTGGATTATTTCCATGGAGAACAAATTCCGTTTGTTGCGTTTGACTGATGAATTGAAGACTGAGTATGCAAGTCACTTTCTTAAGGGACCAGCAGGAATATGGTGGAATCAATATCGTGCCACCTACCCAGCTAATACTCCTATTACCTGGGATGGATTCACGGCAGTCTTCTGTGAAGTTTATATTCCTCCTGCTCTAATGGCGATGAAGTTATCAGAGTTTATAAAGTTGGAGCGAGGCACCATGTCCGTGATGGAGTACTTGCATGCGTTCAATAATCTTGCTCGCTATGCACCTGACTTTGTGGACACAGATGCCAAGAAATTGGAAAGTTTCAAGAGAGGTCTGAATTTAAAGATGCAGAAATGTATGGGTAACTCAGAGAGGAACACCTTTCATGCCTTTGTGAGTGACTGCTTGGCCCAAGAGAATTGCAAGAACCTTCATGCTGCTAGCAAAAACAAGAAGAGGGCCCTAGAAGGAGGTTCGTCTCAAGTGATAACTCCTCCTGCAAATCGCTCTAGTTATCGTCCTTCGACACCATGTGCAAAGATCCGATCACCACAGAAGAACATTCAACCTAACAATTCTCGGTACCGCTATAATAAAGCTTGTGTCACACCAGTGCCGAAAGAAAAGTTAGTTCAAGTTGCAAGTTTTAGGCCATCTACTGTGAATCTATGCTATAATTGTGGAAAACCCGGGCATCCTTTCAAGTTTTGCCCCCAGCCAAGACGGAACCCACTCAATCGACCGCAACAAGGACAGGTTCACTCTACCTCTGGCCAAAGAAAATCCCGAGGGAGAGCCCGTGGATCGGCAGTACATGTCTTGTTAACAATCATCCTGCTGTCGTGTTGTTTGACTCTGGATCATCTCATTCATTCATGAGTCAAGCCTTTGCGCTTAAGCATAATCAGAAGATATAAGAGATGAGTGTTAGTTTTCGCATCAGTTCAGCTGGAGCCGACCAACTCACTAGACAAGCAGTAAAAGATGTCACTATTGAGATTGGGAATAAGAAGATTCAGACAAGCCTCATAGTGCTACCTAGGTTATGTTTGGACGTAATCCTAGGTATGAGTTGGATGCATCAATGGAATGTGGTGATAGATATAGCTAGTAGAGTTATCTCCTTGAAAAATCCAAGAGATGGTGATACTTTTAAGCTAGTCCTTCCTAGAGACACCGAATTCAAACATGTCTCCTCTGCTTTGCAAGTCACTAGTATTTCCGATATTCCTATGGTGTGTGAATTTTCGGATGTCTTTCCTGATGAACTTCCGGGTTTGCCACCGGATAGGGATGTTGAGTTTGCAATAGAATTGGTACCTAGAATAGCACCGATATCCGTATGTCAGATAGGATGCCCCAATGAGTCTGGCCGAAATAAGGTGCAAAGTTAAAGAGTTGTTGGATAAGGGTCTTATTCGACCAAGTTCTTCTCCATGGGGATGTCCTGCACTATTCGTGAAGAAGAAGGATAAGTCATTGTGAATGTGTGTGGACTACAGTCACTTAATGTAGTAACAATTAAGAACAAGGATCCTTTGCCTCGCATTGATATCTTGTTTGATCAGTTATCAAAAGCCAAAGTCTTCTCCATAATCGATCTCCGATCAGGCTATCATCAGATTAAGATCAGGCCACAAGACGTGCCAAAGACTGCTTTCTCTACAAGATATGGATTGTATGAGTATCTTGTCATGTCCTTCGCTTGACAAATGCTCCCGCACATTTTATGTACTTGATGAACTTCGGTATTTGTTGGCGGTCCTTATCATACACTTTATACCGCCAACTTAGTTATACAACATAGTGAATAATATACTTTTGCCACATGAACCTTTGCTATTAATCTAGTTCCACTTGTATTCGAAGAAAATATGTTTTGCAGTGCATAAACGTGGAAACAGTAAAAATACGCCAAAAAGGAAGAGAGAAGCGCACATCGAACTGTGCTTTTGGACAAGGGGAATGCCACCAGGCCAAAACCAACGCAAATCGACCAAAGCACCCTCGGGACGCAACATATGATGGACCACCACCCCACCTACGGAAGACGGCATGAGGCGGGCCAAAACCCTCGGGCCGCCGCCGCACCGCGGGCGCCCGCCCGTGGGCTGGATCCCGAACCCGCCGCGCTTTTGCCTTGACCCGTGTCCTGAGGGAGAGAAGGCGGTTGCATGCGGTGCTTTTCGATGGCGCCAAGGAATCCCGCCAAAACATTTCACATATGGCGCGTTGCATGGCTTGGAAGAAGGTGGCATGTGTGGAAGAAGACATTCCCGCCAAGAATGCTTGGTTGCATGCCATGGGAATTAATTTGGCGCCAAGAGAAGGCGGTTGCATGCCTGTGAATTTGATAGAAACATGGAGAGCCCTCCATTCTCCCCTCCTTTCCCCTATATAAAGAGGCCCTTGCCTCCCTTGTAACTCACCAATTCACTATCCCACACCAATTCACCATTCACATCATTCAATAAAGGAACACACATTCCATCACCATGTGATCCATCACTCCCCACATTCCTTCGGGAATTACACTCCACGTCTCACATATAGGGTGGTTTAGAGAGTGTCAAGACACTCGGTGGGAGTGAGAGAGAGTGCAAGGTAGAGAGGAAGAGAGGAGTAAGCGACCCCGCGTCTTTCGGTTGTCGGAGTGCGGATCTGCTCTGCTCCCGCCTCCCTACCTTGTACCTCTACGGGTAACCTTTCGCTTGGTGGAAGTTATTCGTGTCTTACTTTCGAGTATCATTCTTAAGTTCCATGCTATCATTTATTTTATCGAAATTCTGGGATCGTTGTTTGCCCCTCGCGTGGTAAATGCTCTAGTAGAGGGCCCCCGATAGAGACGGGATCCCCACGACGACGCTAGAGTAGTGACAAGTAACGTAGACGTGGTGTCTAAGTTATGAATCACCCTCGTTTTACTCCGCAATCCACGGTAGTGAGGTAGGGGATAGGTGGTGACAGCCCTATTCGCCCATCGTACTCCTCCACCCCTAAGCATAGTAGAGCAAGAGGCCTTTTCGTGGTCGGCACCTTCAATGGGCCTTTGCCCTTAGGATCACCGGCGGAAAACCATGCATGTATCGAAAGCAACCATGCTCTGGCAGGGGAAGGGCTCCTTATCCACCTTCATCTTTGTTGTTGAACTTGAGGAGACCTGTCAGATAGCCCTCTCGAATCTAACCGCTGAAGATTCGGCGATCGATGATGTTGTGAGTGATCATATCATGGAAGCCACAATATTTGCCGTCTTGATCCAATCCGGACGCTTCATAGAATGATTCTCTGGTAGCTTGATGCGTCCTTCCTTGACTAAGAACTCAAAGAGCTTTTCCGACTTGGAGACGTCGAAGTCATATGCCCCCTTGAGTGTCTTCATCCGGTAATTGGTTAACTTTGGACGGGCTCCTTGCCCCCAAGCAAATTCGGCAGCCGCTATGTCCTCCCCCGGCTATCATCTTCGTCTTCACCCTCTTCCAGAAGTGGTTGTATGTCCCCGATAAGACACGTTGCCCCCTTTCTCAAAACGGGTGTCCTTCTTGATGCTGAACTGATTGGCCATGAGTGACAAAAGGCCTTGAGAGTTGTCCTAGGTCATCAAATTCCATGCCGCTAGCTTTTCCCGATGGTCGGATGCATACCCCGAATGGCTACAGGCAAGAACCCGATGGTCCGGCAAGCTCAAAGAGTAGCGGGGAGTTCTTTGTCTCCCGAACCTGCGTAAGAACTCTTTGTGGTGTCTCATTATACTTGTGTGTCAACCCCATCAAGTCAACGAGCTCTTTTCATTGGAACCGCTGTAGAAGTATGAATGGAATTTGTCTTCCAAATTTTCGGACCATGTTCCAATAGAATTTTGCGGCAACGTGGCAAACCATGTAAAAGCCGGCCCCTGTAGGATGATAGGAAGAAGCGAATCCTCCATGCTTCATCATTGGCAAGCTCTCCCAATCGAATCAAATACCGACCGATGTGTTCGGTAGTAGAGGTGTCATCTTGTCCGAGAACTTGGTCAAGTCGGTTGGAGGCTTCGATCTTGAAGGAATTAGCGCCACTTTGTACCAATCGATAGGGTGATTGATACACATAGGGCCGATTCTTTGGGCTTGATCCCAAATTGGTGTTGCATCATATCGGCCATCCTCACTAGGAGTATATCCATATTTGAATACGTGGTCCACAAAATTGTGCCGACGCGCCTGTACCGGCTTATACCCGTGGATTTGGCATAGCATGAATTGTGGAGTAGTCAACGAACTCGTGTAACGGGGCCAAAGGGATTTCTCGCAACCCACCGCCATTGGAGCTATTGAGTATGTGTTGTATCTTTGGAGGATTCGGGTGCACCGAACGCCGCTTCTCCATGAGTCCCGGCTCCGGATCCCTACGTTTTTCTGGGTGTCTTGTTCTCTCCCGCATTCTTGATTTGTAGCTCCTTTCTTTGGTGGTGGCTTAGGGCGTATGTATGTATCTTGGCCCCGGAAAGCTCACCAAGCCGAGCCTCAAAGTGTTGATCAAACTTCGGGTCCAAAGCTAGCCTTCATGATATCGCAAAAAGTGTTGAAGAACGCCGTGTTGTGATTAGTCATTGCTCTCCCAACGCCCAAGCTGCAACAAACTCCTCCATCCACGGATTTCTTCGGGACTTGGTTCTTCATCTTCCTTTCCTGCCCCCTCTTACGTGTCGAAAACTGTTTGAGCATATTCCTTATCACCGGGCATCACTATCTTTGGAAGATCTGTCTTTTGGATGATTGTGCCGCTCTTGTGTTTGGAGAAGCATGACATGCACTTTTGCGCCAAGGTGCGCATATCTCTCACTATGGCCTCTTGATCGGTGGCGGGTCATTCATCCGAGCCGGATGACATTATCCTTGTCGACGTTGTGTCGCATCGTGTTTTTGATCTTGAGTGGTCCCACTTTAGTGCCAAAAGTGTGTAGGCACAAAAATCCTACTCCTCGCCGCACACACACGACAAGCCGGAATAGCCGGGCTTTACTACGCCCGAAAGTGTCTTGAATCGGCGTGCCCGATCAATTTGACTTTGCTAATTGACAAGGACGTAACGTGAGATTTGGAACATGCCCGTGAGACCAAGACAGTTCCATGTATGGCTCTAAGGTCGGATGTAAAGACATATAGCTATGAAAGCTATCTGTCGATGAATAATGAATGCATTCGGTAAACATATATGAAGATATGATGTAATAACAGCTGCCAAATGATCATAAAGACATGTATGAACAAATAAAGTCGATCATTATGATGTGCTATCGTAAAGCTCTATTGCATAGATCGAATCAATTGACAACATGATAAATAAAAGAATATAAATCATAAACATCATTATAGATATTCATGACACGTGAAAGATAACCGTGTTCGGCAAGCTTGCCGAATCGGGGTCCATGAAGAAGGAACTACCCTACGTAAAAACCTATCGATTAAATCGATCTCTAGTCCACCGGATGACTAGCTCTAGAGTAACCCAAAAAGATCTCAGTATCCACCGGATGACATCGATCTATCGTCAAGATCTAAACGTATACGAACCCACAACATGTAACAACTTAGATTGATCTATCTCGCTACGATAAAACGGATAGATCTAGCAAAGACGGTAAGATGAACAATGAAAGTACTAAAGGCAACTAGATCTATGATAAGATAAAAGCCTAGACTTCTCAATCTAAATTGGGCAAAAAGTGTGTGCAAACATAATTGAATAAATAAATTGAAAGCATTGCAAACACGTGGTAACTTAATGAATTCATTAGATCTTGCCAAAATCTAATGAAGCCGATAACTAGCTCTTAGCGGACCTTAGCCCACCTGGATGGCTCATGATCGACAAAAGAACCCTCTTGCCCCTCGATAGCTTAAATCCGCTTTGACGATACTAAGCGTGAACAAGACTTCTTGCAATAATCTAAATCCGCCGACGATACTAGACATGGTGCAAGGTTGCCGGCGGTACTTACGGAGGTCGACGCGGGGTCGATGAATCCTCTCGTAGTAGATGGGCGGCTACGACCGGACTTCGGCGGGTGGCCGGAGCTAAGGCACGGAGCGGGTTTGTTGTATTTGATTTGGTAGCCCGCTTACGCTTCTTGGGGGTCTTATATTTGTACCCAGGGCGTTGACGAGTCCTAACTAATTACGAATAATAACAACGAAAATATCGAGCTAAGATACATTGTCCTCCAAGTCTTCTCGAGTCGTGAATTGCATGCGTGATGCGGGCCCTCATCCTTGGATATTCTTCTTGACGCTCCATGCTTGCCGAACCATCTCTTGCTCGGCTCCTTCTCGGACTTAGGCTCCTTAGCCGAATAACAACGGCTTCGAATGCTGCATTGCATTGCGATGCTTTCCTCGCTAGCGAATGACTCCTTACCGAACCATCGTGGCCGGCCCATCATCATCCGGGCTCTACCAAATTTTGGTGTTAACATATGCCCCCTCAATTTTTGAGTAAAAGAGGCTCTTTTGCTCGAAATTGACCACGATCTACTAAAACTCGGGTCAAGCTTTTAAATCAAGCTAAAAATTGCCGAGGCCCAGTTTACGGAAGCTTCCCCGTGGCACCGTGTAACCCTTCAATTTCTTCTTGGAACTCGTCTTGCCGAAACCTCCACCTATGTGAATCGGCAAGCCGGTTAAACTACGCTTCTCAAGATAAGCACCGAATAGATCTTTTGTTTTCTCCACGCCTATTCCGAATCCACCTCTTGGCCTTCCTTTTTGTATATAAATAAGGGCAAACTCCTTCACCAAGAGTAGCCATCCAGATTTCGCTCATATTCCCCAGCTTTTTCTCTTTTTCTTTCAAGATCTGAAGTGTTCGGCTAGCTCTAACTTCTTACGCAATGGAGTAAGTTCTTTTCTACGTGCTTTTGACACTTATCTCATGCCGGGCCTGACTCTCTTTTTCAATGATTTTCAAGTCCTCGTGATGCCGAGATCGCGGAACTCCGCCGCTAGCTCGCAATGGCGCAAGAGGCACTCAGGGGTGAGCGGGAGGCACACGAGCAAACGATTGAAGACACGAGAAGATGTAAAAGAGGAATATGACAAACTTGATGAAGCCCGGGAGCGCTATGTGCGCCGGACTAGCAAATGCAAAGTAAGCCTTGCTGCAATCTCGATGGATTCTCCTTCATCATCCCTTTTCCTAAAACAACTCTCCCTTGTAGGCGGGCGAGGAGATTCAACCGCTGATTGAGGCCACCGGGCAGGTGATTGAAGCACGAGATGCACCGAGCCCCCCAAGCACCTTAGGATGAATGCCGCATTCGCGATTAGTGAAGGTCATTCTCGATACCCTTTTTCAACTAGGAGATTGTAGAAAATAGTATATGACTTTGTATGGCAATCATGCCCACCTTTATTAATGAATTTATGTGTGTCTCCTTTGTCATGATGTTTGTTACTTATCTTCTTGATGAACTCCCCCAGTCACCTGCAAGAATTTCGATCATCATAGCGACATCATATAATAATATACTTTTTAGTCGGGCTGTATATATTTTGTTCTCAAGGCAACACATCATCTATATGTTGGCTATTTTCCACCCTTTGGAATATTTTTTACGCTAAAGGCGATGTTTTTACACATCGGCTATATAGGGATTTGCACCTCGTCTTTTCAAGCTCCAACTTCAACGCTAGGATAGTATTTTTTCAAGAATCTTCCGTTGATAGCTGATTTGAATTCTTGCCCTTGTAAAGATATCAAAATATATGCATTCCCAGGGCACACATCTCAATATTCTGAAAGGTCCTTCCCAATTTGGAGACCATTTGCGAACAGCTCTATCTTTTAGTCCCGAGAGGTAACAATGCTTTCAAACAAGGTCTCCTTCGGCAAACTCTTTAACTCGGACTTTCTTATTGTAATATTTGGCGACACGTATCTTATTTCTCTCGATGTTTTCCAGTGCTCTTAGACGGATCGATGCAAATCTTCCAACCCATCTATCATAAGATTCTTATATTCTTCCCCAAAATCTTTACGTAATGCAACCCGTGCGGATCCTGATTGCATCTCCCATGGCAATCTTGCATGGTGTCCATATACTAACTCATAAGGAGATGTTTTAGTAGATCCATGACATGCCATTCGGTACGCCCATAATGCTTCATTAAGAACCAAATGCCATCTCCTAGGCTTCTCTTCGATCTTCTTCTGAATGATCTTAATCATAATTTTATTAGAAGCCTTAGCCTGACCATTGGCTTGTGCATAATAAGGGGATGAATTGTATAACTTGATTCCCATGCCCTCAGCAAAGTCACAAAACTCGGCAGATATAAACTGACTCCCTTGATCAGTTGTTATGGTTTCAGGAATTCCAAACCTGTAAATGATATGCTCTTTGACAAACTCAACCATATTCTCTGATGTGACCTTTTTCAATGGGATAGCTTCAACCCACTTAGTAAAATAATCAGTGGCCAATAGTACAAACTTATGGCCCTTGCTTGATGGAGGGTGGACCTGGCCAATCAAATCTATACCCCATCCTCTGAACGGCCAAGGCTTAACAATGGGGTTTAATGCTGACGCAGGAGCTCTCTGAATATTACCAAACCTTTGACAATCTTGACATCCTTTGTAATACTCAAAACAATCCTCAAGCATAGTTGGCCAAAAATGCCCTGTTCTCCTGATCACCCACTTCATTCGGTAAGCCGATTGGTGCGCGCCACATAATCCTTCATGTACTTCATACATTACTTTTTTAGCTTCTTCCTGACTCAAGCATTTAAGCAGCACTCCATCCAGAGATTTATAATATAATTGATCGTCAAGGAGCACAAACTTAATAGCTTTGTACCTGAATTTCTGGGAAACCTTCTTTGAAGGATTTCCGAGGTACTCGATAATTTCACTCTCAATCATTGTCGGCTTTGACCGGTAACTTGACCCCACAAAGCGCGCCGAATCTGCATCGAGAACTTCTTGATTGTCCTTATATCCAGAGGCACTTTGGGCTAACTTATTAGCTTCTTCATTTTGTTCCCTTGGAATATGACGAAGGATCACGATTTTGAAAGTTCTCAGTATTCTCTGACATTCTTCATAATAATTTCTAATGTCATTCCCGCACTCATATTAAGCCATCGGTTTAGCGATTACTAATTTAGAATCTCCAAAGATCTCAACTGCAACGGCTTCCATCTCAACAAGAAGTTGGAGTCCTCTGAGTAAAGCTTCATATTCTGCCTGATTGTTAGTGACGGTGGCGTCAATAGGAATAGCAAACTCAAAAGATGCCCCCTTGGGTGAGATCAGTAGAACACCTGCACCTCCGCCTTTCTCACAAGGCGATCCATCAAAAATAAAGCCCAAGGTGTAATACCAATCATGTCGGCAGAAGGGTTGCGGTGTTGAGTAACAAAATCAGCAATGATTTGCCCTTTTAACGACTTTTCTTTGATTAGTACTTTAAATCAAACTCGGATAATGCTAACACCCATTTACCGATTCTTCCCTTTAAAATGGGCATTGATAACATGTGTTTAATCACATCAAACTCGAAACTATTGTACATTCGGCATTCAATAAATAGTGCGAAATTTAGTACATGAAAAGTAAACACATAAACACAACTTCTCCATAGCCGAATACTATGTTTCCTGATCCAAAAGTCTTAAATTTGAGATAAGCTACGACTAGCGCTCTTTTCCATCTTCTTCTTGCATAAGGGCCGATCCTATGGTTAAATTATCGGCCGCCACGTATAACCCAAGGGTCTATCTAACTTTGGAGGGACCAGGGCAGTGGTGTCTTCATATATTCCTTTATTTCATCCAAGGCCCTCGATGTACGCGTCACTCCTCATGAACTTCGAGCTTTCTTAAGCTTTAACAAAGGAGAAAATGGCAAAACCTTTTCTGATAGATTAGAGATGAACCTTCTCACAAAATTGATTTTGCCAAGTAGTGAATGCAACTCCGTAAGATCAGTCGGAGGAGCAATATTTTCTATAGCTTCCATGCTCTTCTTCCCTACTTCAATCCCTCCTTTGTGAACTAAGAATCCCAAGAACTCTCCGGTTTGTGACTCCAAAAAGCACACTTGTTTGGATTCATCTTCAATCCATGTTTTCTAGTGCACTCTAATGTCTTCCTCAAGTCACCCAAATACCTCTTGTAACTCTTTGACTTGACGACCACATCATCAATGTAGACCTGCGACTATTTTGCCGATCAACTCATGGAAGATATAATTCATAGCCCTTTGATATGTTGCACCAACATTTTTTTCAATCCAATGTCATAACAATCCATTCGAATAAACCAATATGGCCGGACACCGAAAAAGCGGAGTTTTTGATATATCTTCGACGGCCATAAAGATGCGATTGTATCCGGCATTCCCATCCATGAAGCTAATAATCTCATACCCGGCGGCATCCACTAACAGTCGGCAAGCGCATGGGGTATCCATCCATAGGAGTAGCTTTGTTAAGATCTCTGAAATCTATACAAACCCTCATCTTCCCATTTTTCTTGTATCACGGGAACTATCTTTGGAAATCCATTCTCGCATACCGCATGGCGAATGAAATTTGCTTCTAATAGTCTTTCAATTTCTTTTTCACGTCGGCCAATACCTTCTCTTCGTAAATCTTTCGAGGAGGTTGTTTATAGGGCTGAACCCTCTTTGATGGGCAATCGATGCTCAACAATTGAGCGGTCTAGCCAGCCTGCATCTCGAATAATCCCAAGCAAAACAATCCTTGAATTCCTTGAGAAGATCTATCGGTTCTTTCCTAAATTACGGATCTAATTGAGCAATCGATATAAGTCGGTCTTGGTTTGTCACCATTGCCAATATCTATTTCTTCCAATTTATCGGCCGACTTAAAACCGTTACCCAAGCTTTCCCTTGTTACCATCAATTGGGTTCCCCATTAAAAACCATCATGAATGCCATTTGCTTGGATCGGTACGTTTGACCCCGGGTGAAAACGGGATCTTCATTTAATTCTTTTCCCCGAGAAACACTATGCCATCATATTGTTGATTCAATGATTCAGCGATGCAAATATCCTCGAATCATGCAGCTTGAACTATCTCAACCTCATCACCATCCCACCGGATAAGAATCGGTGCATAGTGGATGGAACGCAACAATTAGCATGGATCAATCTCTCCCAAGAAGTAAGTCATTTGTAGGGCCCTTCACCATCAATCACAAAGAAGGTAGTGATTAAGGTCTTTGAGCCGTCGTCAAATCAACACAAACGGCTCCATGGGTATCACGAAAACTTGCCGTGAAATCTCTCAACTCAATGTCTGTCTCCAATAGATTTTCATCAATCATCCCTAGTTTCTGAATGTTGTATATGGCATGAGATTAATAGCGGCTCCTCCATCGACAAACATATGAGTCAAGGGCTTTTCATTGAGGTATCCTTTTAAATAGAGAGGCTTCAAATGATTATGTTCCTCGGCTTATCAAACACCGCTTTACCTTGATAAAGTCAATTGTGCCAAGAGGTCCATCATCTCTCTACCATCGAGATCGAAAAAATGCATCATCGTCTGAACAAGCACCTTCCTCCTCTGGATCCACGGGAATTTGTTCTCGTAGGAGTCCCAAATTTTATTGGGATGAAGAAAACCATCTTTGACATTTGCGAACGCCCACTTGCCGAATACTCCCCTGTCGAATGACTAGCTTCCTGAGTTTTCTTTTTGGGCGCCATACTTGTTTGCGTTAAATTTGTTGCTTCTCTGAGCTCCTTGTTCCTGAGACATTGGACCCTTCTTTTCTAGCTCTTCCTTAGACCGGGAGGGCACCACTGTCCCCTTTTGCCACACATACTCTTGAGGAGAGTCCATGTCATCATCGGAATCCTCTACATCGGCCCATGCTTGATCTTGCAATCCTTTTCTTGATGTGAGGTGTCTTGTCTTTATTTTTTAAGCGCCCGATCATCCTCTAGGAAACGTGCCCCGATCTTTCTTGGATGGGGCGGTTGTTGACACGATACTTGTCTGCGTACCGTGGTATTGCTCACTGCATTGAGCAATTATTCCTAGCGGGCAGTTTCAAGCCTTCGTTCAAAGAATGCCTAAAGAAAGGGCAGTCCCAATGAGACTCCTCTTGCTCCTTCATGTACTCCTCCTGTTCTCCGTGGTACATCTCACTCTTCGTATTTCTGGCTTGCTCCTCGGCAAGCCTGCTGATCTCTACAATATTGCTTCTCTTGCTGTCTTTGCCACTTGTTCAGTATACGAGATGTTACCCTTGGTTTGGAGGTTTCTCTTTTTCTGTTCGGCTATTTGGAAATCGAACACGATGTTCTTTGAGCTCAACACTAGACACACGCCGACTAGGGTCAAGCGAACCACTTTGCTTTGCCCTTTCGAAGTCGGCACCTTCAATGGGCCTTTGCCCTTAGGATCACCGCGAAACCATGCATGTATCGAAAGCAACCATGCTGCGGGGAAGGGCTCCTTATCCACCTTCATCTTTGTTGTTGAACTTGAGGAGACCTGGCCAGTATAGCCCTCTGAATCTGGCCGCTTGAAGATTCGCGGTCATTGATGTTGTGAGTGATCATATCATGGAAGCCACAATATTTGCCAGTCTTGATCCAATCCGGACGCTTCATAGAATGATTCTCTGGTAGCTTGATGCGTCCTTCCTTGACTAAGAACTCAAAGAGCTTTTCCGACTTGGAGACGTCGAAGTCATATGCCCCCTTGAGTGTCTTCATCCGTATTTGGTTAACCTTGGGCCGGGCTCCTTGCCCCAAGCAAATTCGGGTACCGCTATGTCCTCCCTGGCTATCATCTTCGTCTTCACCCTCTTCCAGGAAGTGGTTGTATGTCTGATAAGACACGTTGCCCCCTTTCTGAAAACGGGTGTCCTTCTTGATGCTCTGGAACTGATTGGCCATGAGTGACAGGCGCCTTGAGAGTTGTCCTAGGTCATCAAATTCCATGCCGGCTAGCTTTTCCCTGATGGCTGGATGCATACCCCGAATGGCTACAGCCGGCAACTGATGGTCTGGCAAGCTCAAAGAGTAGCAGGAGTTCTTTGTCTCCCTGAACCTGCGTAAGAACTCTTGTGGTGTCTCATTATACTTCTGTGTCAACCCCATCAAGTCAACGAGCTCTTTTTTTTCATTGGAACCGGCCAGAAGTATGAATGGAATTTGTCTTCCATTTCGGACCATGTTCTAATAGAATTGGCCGGCAACGTGGCAAACCATGTAAAAGCCGGCCCTGTATGGGATGATGGGAAGAAGCGAATCCTCCATGCTTCATCATTGGCAAGCTCTCCCAAGCTGAATCAAATACCGGGGCGATGTGTTCGGTAGTAGAGGTGTCATCTTGTCGAGAGAACTTGGTCAAGTCGGTTGGAGGCTTCAGTCTTTGAAGGAATTAGCGCCACTCTGTTGTACCAATCGGGATAGGGTGATTGATACACATAGGGCGATTCTTGGGCTTGATCCCAAATTGGTGTTGCATCATATCGCCATCCTCGCTAGGAGTATATCCATATTTGAATTCCCGTGGTCCACGAAATTGTCTTGACGCCCTTGGTGGCTTATACCCGAGGATTTGGCATAGCATGAATTGTGGAGTAGTCAACGAACTCTGTGTAACCGGGGCCAAAGGGATTTCTCTCGCAACCCACCCCATTGGAGCTATTGAGTATGTGTTGTCTTTGGAGGATTCCTGTGGTGCGAACGCCGCTTCTCCATGAGTCCCCGCTCCGGATCCCTCCGGTTTTACGGTGTCTTGTTCTCTCCCATTCTTGATTTGTAGCTCCTTTCTTTGGTGGTGGCTTAGCGTATGTATGTATCTTGGCCCTGAAAGCTCACCAAGCCGAGCCTCAAAGTGTTGATCAAACTTCGGGTCCAAAGCTAGCCTTCATGATATCGCGAAAAGTGTTGAAGAACGCTGTGTTGTGATTAGTCATTGCTCTCCCAACTAGCCGCAACAATCTCCTCCATCCGACGGATTTCTTGGGACTTGGTTCTTCATCTTCCTTTCCTGCCCCCCCTCTTCTATGTCGAAACTGTTTGAGCATATTCCTTATCACCGGGCATCACTATCTTTGGAAGATCTCTTTTGGATGATTGTGCGCTCTTGTGTTTGGAGAAGCATGACATGCACTTTTTGCTTGAAGAAGGCCTGCGCACATATCTCTCACTATGGCCTCTTGATCGGCTGGCGGGTCATTCATCCGGGAGCTGGATGACATTATCCTTGTCGACGTTATGTCGCATCGTGTTTTGATCTTGAGTGGTCCCACTGGCGTGCCAAAAGTGTGTAGGCACAAAATCCTACTCCTGCGCCGCACACACTGACAAGCCGTAATAGCCGGGCTTTACTCGCCGAGTGTCTTGAATCGAGATGCGTGCCGATCAATTTGACCTCGCTGGTAATTGACAAGGAGGTAAGCGTGAGATCTGGAACATGCACGGTGAGACCAAGGCAGTTCCGCATGTATGGCTCTAAGGCGGATGTAAAGACATATAGCTATGAAAGCTATCTGTCGATGAATAATGAATGCATTCGGTAAACATATATGAAGATATGATGTAATAACAAATGCCGAATGATCATAAAGACATGTATGAACAAATAAAGTCGATCATTATGATGTGCTATCGTAAAAGCTCTATTGCATAGATCGAATCAATTGACAACATGATAAATAAAAGAATATAAATCATAAACATCATTATAGATATTCATGACACGTGAAAGCATAACCGTGTTCGGCAAGCTTGCCGAATCGGGTCCATGAAGAAGGAACTACCCTACGTAAAACCTATCAGATTAAAGCGATCTCTAGTCCACCGGATGACTAGCTCTAGAGTAACCCAAAGATGCGTATCCACCGGGATGACACAGATCTGTCAAGATCTAAACGTATACGAACCCACAACATGTAACAACTTAGATTGATCTATCTCGGCTATGATAAAACAGATAGATCTAGCGACACTGATAAGATGAACAATGAAAGTACTAAAAGCAACTAGATCTATGATAAGATAAAGCCGAGACTTCTCAATCTAAATTGGGCAAAAAAGTGTGTGCAAACATAATTGAATAAACAAATTGAAAGCATTGCAAACACGTGGTAACTTAATGAATTCATTAGATCTTGCCAAAATCTAATGAAGCCGATAACTAGCTCTTAGCCGACCTTAGCCCACCGGATGGCTCATGATCGACAAAAGAACCCTCTTGCCCCTCGATAGCTTAAATCCGCCTGACGATACTAAGCGTGAACAAGACTTCTTGTAATAATCTAAATCCGCTTTGGCGATACTAGACATGGTGCAAGGTTGCCGTTATTACGGGAGGTCGGCGGGTCGATGAATCCTCTTCTTTGATAGATCGATGACACGACCGGACTCGAAGGGTGGCGGAGCCAAGGCACGGAGCGGGTTTGTTGTATTTGATTTGGTAGCCCGTTTACGATTCTTGGGGGGTCTTATATTTATACCACGGCGTTGGCGAGTCCTAACTAATTACGAATAATAACAACGAAAATATCTAGCTAAGATACATTGTCCTCCAAGTCTTCTCGAGTCGTGGAATTGTATGCGTGATGCGGGCCCTCATCCTTGGATATTCTTCTTGACGCTCCATGCTTGCCGAACCATCTCTTGCTCGGCTCGCTTTCTCGGACTTAGGCTCCTTAGCCGAATAACAACGGCTTCAATGCTACGGCGATTGCGGTACGCTTTCTGCTAGCCGAATGACTCCTTACGAACCATCGTCGCGCCGGCCCATCAGTCATCCAGGCTCTACCAAATTTTGGTGTTAACACCACGAACACCGAAGAAAAATTCATCCTTCGAAGTTTCCAATTGAATTCGAAATTATGGCAATACCTCGAACCTCTTTTTTGCACGAAACCCCACAACAAATTAAGTTTTCCCTAAAGCTAAACCATCAACAAAATGGTCATTGGAAGTGAAACGTTCTTCCAAGCATTTCAGATTCTTTCACCTTCCAACATCATTACTTGTTTGTTAAAGGGAACTTTTTTTTAAAAAAAAAATCTGTCGGGACTTATCTTTGAGTGTTGTGGGATCGCGAGGGTCGTGCCATTAAAGATTGACAAAGCCGAGGTGTTCTTAGATCCCTATATCTTTTCCCATCCTCAACTTCAAACTTTTGATAGGCTACCCACTCAAAGACCTTGTTCATAAAAAATACCCATGGGAGCCTTGGTGAAAAATTGGGAGAAGTTGCTTGTGCCATTCCAAACCCATATCCGAAAAAGTCTAGAGGCGAAACATCTTCCCAACCAAAACACATTAGGAGGCAGAGTTCATAACTCCATTCGATTCACCTAAGTTGCTCTCGCATCTTAGTGAAACGAAACACTGGGTCACCCCTCGCCGAACACAAGACATGTCCCTCCCTCGCCAAGAAAACGTTGTTCTTGACAAAGGTCGATTCAATGTTCGTTCTTCATGACACATCTTGGGAGGATAAGAACTCATGTGCCATGGACATGCCCGAGGCACCAACTCTAGAGACCAAGATAGAAACCACGATTGAGCATGAAAAATCTTCCTTTAAGATTCCTCATGTTTCATGCTCACTTCTTTGGATCTCTAGCGCTTGCCTCACTTGTGACCACGTGCTCCTACTAGGATCACAACTTCCTCTTGATCCTCGTTTACAAATTCTCTAAGAGGATGGTTGTGTAAGTCTTCATTGATCTTGTAGTAGCACGATGGCACTAACCTTGCAGCTTAAAGCGTAACGCTAAAATCTTACCGAGAAGCTTGGGAACTTCACCACCCTCGATAACTACAAGAAGAATTCCCGCGGTCAAGCTTATGACCATAATCAAAGCAACTAGCACGGGAGATACCGGGACCATCAAAAAAATCGTTACATATATTTTATCTCTCTTAATATTTTCAAAAAAAGGCATTTTCTCTGATTAATAAAAAAGCAAGAGCTTGTTGTCGTTAGTATGCACCTTCGGGGTTTTCTTGTCGCTAACCATTTTAGGTGGAGATCGATTAAGAAGATCAAAAGAGGCACCGCGATACTTTTCGAGAACATGGGGGCCACATCAACAAGAAGCTTTGATGCTCATGAGTAATGGAACATGCTCAAAGGGGGACCGGACCTTGCACACTTGACTTTTACACAAAAGTCCAAGTGTGGGGAGGAAAGATGGTGCGACTCTCAAATTCCATCCACCAAGGCGTCATACAAAAAAAATGATGATGAATAAAAGATGATGTAACCTGCCTTTTGGCGAAAAAAGGGAGAAGAAAGAAAAGAATAAAGAGAGAGAAAAGAATTGAAAAAAAAGAATTATATATATATATAAAAAAAAGAGAGTTGTCAAAAAGAAAAAAAATATATACAGAGAAAAAAAATGTAGAAGAGGAGAGGAGAGGTTGGCATCACAAGATCAAGATCATTACAAATGTGCCACCTAACTCCACCCTTCATCGCTTCAACAAGCAAGAAGGGCTCGCCTCTCATCCTTTATGGCCACCATCAAGGCCCATGGCCCGCACATGCGTCGTGTGTGTGTGGCCTAGCCTTGAGAAGCTCCCCGACATGGACATCATGCAAACCATGGCAACAACCCGACATTTCATCCGTTAATGTTGTCGGTAAGTACATCCGGGTATGCAAAGAAAATAAATGTTCACCAACTCATTTACTCGTTCTTGTCTCCATCGTATATAAAAAATCATGCTTTCTTCGTTTATGTCATATGCTCTGGTTTGGATGTATTCACATGTGCGCACATGAGATACAATCATAGGCATTTTAAATTAAGCATGGTGCTTAGGTTAAAATAGCCTTCTTTAATCAAATTTTGACATGGTGTTGGAGCTTGATTAATGAACTTAGAGCTTTGTTGTCATGATCAATGAAAGTATTTTATGATGGAGATAGATCAAGGCTATGTTCACACTTGCTTCTTTATATGAGCCTTGCTTGAGTGGTGTTGTGGTAAACAAACAAAATAAAATAAATAAATAAAATAATCACAATAAAGGCTCCATGGTATTCATGCCGATAGAGCCATGTGTTTTTCTTCTTTTGTTTTGTTTTCTTGCTTTCAAATAAAACCAGGTACAAGACCAAGTGTGGGGAGATCTCTCAAACACAATGAGCAAACTTTTGAGATCTCCCCAACACAATGCACAAACGCCGAGAGCAATTCATGACGGAGAAGGACAAGACGAATCGACTACCATAAACGACTTCATCTTCAAACGGTGGTTTTGTGCAAAACTCTAGCTCTCACATCTTCCAAAATGTTTTGAAGTTTAATTTTGAACATATCAACAAGATAAAACCTTTTGGATGCACACTTGTCCCTTTTGAGTTTTCTATCTTTATAATTTATCAAAGGAACAAGTGTGGGGGGAGAAACCTACACATACACTACATAAAGTGAAAATTCAAATCCTTTACCTTCCCCTTTTTTGAACAAGATTAAAATGTATGATCATTAAAATGATTTAATCATCCTTGAGCTCCACCTCATTAAATCTCTCAATATCTTTTAGTCAACATATATTATTCCTCACTAAAAAAGATAAACAAAACTTTTTGAGGCTCCATCTCCATGCTATCCTTTGATAAAAACTTGCATACTCTTTATTCCTCGCTAATATTCCTATGCCTTGTGAAAAATCTATCATAGGGACCCCATGTTATCTAAGTAATTGGGATATGTGATATAGGCTGGATGATTTGAACCTTGCTCTTTTATATGAACTTGGGATTTGTTTTCAAAAATTCAGAATTCAAATAGCATGCTCCTCAATGATATGCAAATTCCTACGAGCCATACTTGAAGTTTATCAAACGCAAAACCTACCATATATATATGCTACTTATCTTTGCATTGAGCTTGTGTCAAGTCTTGTTGACCCTTGTTGAGATAGTTGTCATGCCCCCAAGATCAAGATCACGTTACACGCCACGATAATGACTATTCCTACACTTTGGGAATACGCTAAAACATGCTTTCGATCCACCATACCAAAAGTTCTACTCCTACAGCGAGTAGACACAAAAATATCCAAAATAAATACTCCATGTTCCACAAGATAGTGATCTCTTTTTAATTTCATAATTCAAGAGACATGGCTATGAAAAAAAATATAGGGACACATGAAGGTCCCATGAAAAAAAAAAAGTTGGACACATGAAGGTCCAAGCGTTCAACGAAAAAAAAAAGATGAGCACATGAAGGCTCATTCAAAAAAAAAAAAAAAATAACCATGTTCTCAAGAATAAAGTTTTCATAAGAGAGAGATCACACACACACATCAAGGAGTACAATATATATAGTATAGGTTCCACTATATCATATCCACACACATGCACTTCTTGATCTAGGGGTATGCCATCCTTCTCCTTGGATCCGAGGTTTGGCCTAGCAATATATGCAGTAAGTATGCCTTCATATCTTTTCCCTACCCAAAGATCCATATAAGCTTTTTAGAAGTAGAAAAGAAAGAAGGCAAAACTCTCATATGCCTCGGTGAGGAACCGGACACAAATATTTGAGTGATCCGAAAGTGAATCATTCGAGAGCAAGGCTATATTTACATTTTCAAAATCATATGAAAACCCAAGTTCTGCACTTATTCAAGCAAGGGGATCTGAATCCATGATTGTTCCATAATTCAATTGCCCAAGATTAGTGTGGTAGACATCAAAATTTCACAAGTGCTGGTGAAGCTTGGAATAACTTATATGCAGATTTTTATTTCACCGAGGTAAACCCACCTAGTCTTGCACTTTACTTTCGAGGGCGAGTAAAGACTAAGTGTGGGGGAGTTGTTGGCGGTCCTTATCATACACTTTATACGCCAACTTAGTTATACAACATAGTGAATAACGTACTTTTGCCACATGAACCTTTGCTATTAATCTAGTTCCACTTGTATTCAAGAAAAATATGTTTTTGCGGCATAAACGTGGAAATGTGTAAAAATACGCCAAAAAGGAAGAGAGAAGTGCACATCGAACTATGCTTTGGACAAGGGGAATGCCACCGGGCCAAAACCAACGCATAAATCGGACCAAAGCACCCTCGGGGGCGCAACATATGATGGACCACCAGCCCACCTACGGAAGAGGCGGCACGAGGCGGGCCAAACCTGGGCCAGCCGCCGCACGCCGGCGCCAGCCGGGCCTGGATCCCGAACCCGCCCGGCGCTTTTGCCTTGACCCGTGTCCTGGAGGAGAAGGTTGTTTGCATCGCGGTGCTTTTGGGATGGCACCAAGGAATCCGCCAAAACATTTCACATATGCGGTTGCATGGCTTGGAAGAAGGTGGCATGTGTGGAAGAAGACATTCCTTCCAAGAATGCTTGGTTGCATGCCATGGGAATTAATTTGGCGCCAAGAGAAGGCGGTTGCATGCCCGTGAATTTGATAGAAACATGGAGAGCCCTCCATTCTCTCCCTCCTTTCCCTATATAAAAGAGGCCCTTGCCTCCCTTGTAACTCACCAATTCACTCATCCCACACCAATTCACCATTCACATCATTCAATAAAGGATCACACATTCCATCACCATGTGATCCATCACTCCCCCACATTCCTTTTCGGGAATTACACTCCACGCCTCACATATAGGGTGGTTTAGAGAGTGTCAAGACACTCGGTGGGAGTGAGAGAGAGTGCAAGGTAGAGAGGAAGAGAGGAGTAGCGACCCCGCGATCTTTTAATTTTCGGAGAGTGCGGATCTGTCGGCTCCCCGCCTCCCTACCTTGTACCTCTACGGGTAACCTTTCGGCTTAGTGGAAGTTATTCGTGTCTTACTTTCGATATCATTCTTAAGTTCCATGCTATCATTTATTTTATCGAGAATTACGGGATCATTGTTTGCCCCTATGGTAAATGCTCTAGTAGAGGGCCCCCGGATAGAGACGGGATCCCCACTTATCGGCGCTAGAGTAGTGACAAATAACGTAGGCGTGGTGTCTAAGTTATGAATCACCCTCGTTGCTCCGCAATCCACCGGTAGTGAGGTAGGGGTAGGTGGTGACAGCCCTATTAAGCCCATCGTACTCCCCGCCCCACGTCCGGTTCGTAGTAGAGCAAGAGGCCCGCATCGCTTGCGGACCAAATGCACTCCGGATGCCCAGTAATACTCGGTTAATAGGCGTAGTAGCCCGACTTAGCCTAAGTCTTGAAAAGAACACATCGCTCCTAGGATCACCTCCTATGCTTGACCCTTGATAGCTAGAAGAACGGACTTAGCGCCCGTTCTCGTGGAAATTGATACCGAATACTTCTAGGTGAAGTGCTACAACGGTACTTTCCGTGGCGCTTGCGGACTTTGCTGCTTTAAGCTAAGAAATACCAACAAGATTCATGCCGAGCTGGATAAGTTCGTGGTTGTGTTTATCGATGACATCTTGATTTATTCAGAGAATGAAAAAGATCCGCGAGGAACACTTGGCGAATTGTTTTGGCTAGGTTGAGAGAGCATAAGTTGTATGCCAAGTTCAACAAGTGTGAATTTTGGTTAACCAAAGTACCTTTCCTTGGACACATCTTATCTCTGCGGAAGGCATTTCAAAGAGACCCGGTAAAGTGCAAGAGGTTATGGATTGAAAGCACCAACTTACACGCGAGAGGTTTGGAGTTTTCTTGGATTAGCTAGGTATTATCATCGCTTTATTCTTGACTTTTCCAAGATCGCCAAACTTATGACGAAGGTTGCTACGAGAAAGATGAGAAGTTTGTGTGGACACCGAAGTGTGAAACTTGACTTTTCACACTTCGAGAATTGCTAACCACGGCTCACGTTTCGCACAACCAAACATTGAGAAACCTTTTGATGTGTTTTGTGACACATCGTGCAGTGTTTGGGTTGTGTGCTTATGCAAGAAGGGCGGTAATTGCTTATGCATCATGGCAGTTAAGGAAACATGAGGTTAATTACCCAACACATGACCTAGAATTAGCGGTAGTGGTACATGCCTTTAAAGATATGGCGACATTATCTCCTTGGAAATGTATGCCATATATATACTGATCACAAGAGTCTCAAGTACATCTTTACCCTACCCGAATTGAATATGAGACAACCAAGATGGTTAAAATTGATAAAGGATTATAACTTGAAGTGCATTATCATCCGTGCAAAGCAAATGTTGTTGCTGATGCCTTGAGCCGAAAAGCACGCTGCAACTTTTGTGCAACCTTTGCTTGAAGATGGGTTTAATCTTATGCACCCAAAATGTTCTACACCATATCACGCAGTCAAGAGTTTATTGGAGAGTCATATCATTGAAGGTCGAAAACAGATAGAGGAATATTCTTCATCAAAGAGAAGATAAAAAATGAGCCAAGCAAGCATTTCAAGGTGGATGAGAATGGTATTCTATGGTTTGATGACCCGACTTTTGTTGTACCTAAAGACGAGAGCTTAGAAATCAAATCTTATCCAAGCACATTCTTGAAGCTATCCATTCATCCCGGTAGTAGCAAGATGTATCAAGATTTGAAGCCACATTTTCTGGTGGACAAAGATGAAGAAAGAGATTGCGGCTATATGTTGCAAGATGTGATAACCTGTTGTAAGTCAAGGCAATTCATTTTGAAACTTGCCGGACTATTAAACCGTTTAAAACCGTTACCCGCCGAAGTGGGAAGAAATAAGCATGGACTTTATAGTTGGACTTCCACGCATCCAAAGGGTTTTGACTCTATATGGGTAATTGTGGATGCGCCTAACTAGAATACGCTCATTTCATTCCTGCCAAAAGTTACCTATCGACCACATGAGTATCTTGAGAGATCTACTTTACCCAAGTAGTATGCCTACATGGAGTGCCAAGAAAAAATTGGATCGACATTGAGGATCTCGATTGGATGAACCGTTTTGGGAACGTCTACAAGAAGAGTTGGGTACCATTTTAGTTCGCAGCTCTGCATATCATCCTCAGTCTACGGACGCATGCGAGCGCGTGAATCAAGTCCTAGAAGATATGCTAAGAGCATGTGTTTATCCTCCAAAGGTTCATGGGAGCAATGGTTACCTTTGGCAGAATTTTTCCTACAATAATAGTTATCAAAGGAAGCATCAAGATGGCTCCATTTGAAGCCTTGTATGGAAGAAAATGTAGAGAACTCCCTTGAACTGGGGGTTGAGCCTAGAGAAAGAAGGTATTATGGAATTGACTTTGTTAGAGAAGCCGAAGAGAAGGTTCGCGACGATTCAACAACACATGGCCGCTGTCGGTCGTGATACCACGATCCGCGAATCGACTGGCTAATGTGTGTTTAACGATGGCTAGCTCAAAAGACAATGACACACAAGGTTTTATATACTGGTTCGGAACTTGTCGGGCACCCCTAGTCCAATGTGTGGCACTATCAGAGCTCAAAGCGCTTCGTATGGAAGAATACAAAAGCGGCGAGAGAGGGAGATGAGCTCCCAAGTCTACATTGTTGTCGCGTGGAATCGAGGTGGGTGTATGAGTATGCAAGAGAGCTTGTCCTCTCCCATAGCCCACGCCCTCCTTTTATAGTCTCAAGGGAGCTCACAGGGAGGCCACCGAGTTAGGGACTCGGAAGTAAGAAGAAATGTAAATGGAGGGTGAAGAGAGAAATGTCTTACAGCGATAGCCAAGACACGCCCGGAAGCGGTCCGGCGTCTTGTAGCGGCTGCCGTAGCCTGCTCGCCGGTCGCCGTAGAGTTGATAGAGGCAGCTCCGTTATTCCGATGCCGGAGAACGCATCACATTTGCAGAGCTCCGGAAGCTCACGGCCGATTGTCGGAGGAACCAAATGAGCTCGTCTCCCGCACTTATCCGGTACCTGCGCTCCGCCGCGCGTCGAGCACGCCCGTTATCGCGTTAGACCTTACGGTGATGCCGCTGGCCTTAAATGCTCGTACTAGATGTCGCGGGAAAACGTGTGGGCCAGGGAGAGCTCGGCGGGAAACTTGGACGCCGGCGATGAGGTTATTCTTTGTCTTGTAAGCGTTTGCGTTCCCAAGCGCCGCGGTAGCGGCGTATGTGATTCGACGGACCATGCCGTGCATGCGGCTGCGGATCTCGCTTTCCTGGATGGAATCCAACGTAGGTTGCGACGCTAACAGGTAGCTGCTTGGCGTCGTGTCTTGAGCCCCCGTACTTTTGGACGGGGGATACGAAGAGCTCATCTTCGAGATGGAAAAGAGTTCGTCGCCGAGGTTGAGCTACCGCCATGTCCCACGCCGCGGGCGGGAGCTCGTTCGAGGTGAAAATCACCGAGGGGGATGCGCTCGAAGCTCACATCTAGGACCTCGCAGTCAATAGAGCTCGCTCGAGATGGATGGGACTGCGCCGGGCGCCCCGACGGAGGAGTTCTAGTCCCGCTGAAGGATGAGCCTGGTCTTCCTCGATGCCTTGCTTAGGGGTGGATTTGGTCTTGTTATTTCATCCGAAATATCTGTGGTCCCACAAAGAGCCCCTCGAGCACGGGGAGGGTGTCCTTTCCCGCACGCCACTGCGGTGACTTTATCCGCTACCGAGGTGGGGACCGATTGTGCTGGGTATGCGAAAGCACACCCGGGCCGTAGCCCGAGGCCGCTGGATGGGCACGCCGGAGGCTTGTTATCTCGCTAATCGCTTTTTGTGCCCAGCCAGGGGAGGGGTGAGCTTGAACTTGGCTTCGTTTTTCAGCGAGGGGTCAAGCTGAGCTTCTGCGGGTTTTTAAAGCGATAGCTTGAGCGAGGCCCGAGCTCTGCTTTCGCAACGAGCCTGCCTGCTAGGGTCCGCCCGGTGACCCATCTCGTGATTCGACGATTCAACCCCT
>JADLZK010007131.1:0-50517 GCA_015847255.1 Hyparrhenia diplandra | reverse complement strand
GCCATCCCTATGGACGGTGCAATTTGCAAGCCCATCTACGGCAGAAGCAAACCTGCTGCCCACACTGTTCACAAAGAGGAATTCCTGGCAAGTTGGCATTCTCGCTCGACCATCATCAGCTTTTGAGAGCTCAGCTCCACGAGACAGCTTTTGAGAGCTCAGCTCCACGAGAATTCCTGATTCCTGGAACTACTTCCTTCCAAAGGAAAGAGTGGAATTGCTCCTCCTTCGCTGTCAGTGAGCAGTGTCTCCGCCCTTTTCGCGATGTTTAGATGAATATGACACGAGCGCCTGGCGTCATCGCTCTGAATTGGTGCAGGAGTACACTCCATACTTCATTAACCAAAGAAGATAAAGGTTTGAGGAGCTGTTAAGTAGGAACCATCAAAGAAATTAATTAATTCCGATGCAAGCTGAAGTTTTGTAGGCATACAGATGTGGATCGAAATAATTTTGTTTCGAGCTCAAGTCGGATAGTGTAGAACAATGAATTCCAGTGATGGACACTGGTTTCGCAAAACGACGTGATTTGAACTTTTTTTTCCTACTAGACGAGATTGCAAGAGGATGAAGGAGAGAGATGGAAGTGTTTGATCCACGAATGTATTATCTTGGCTTCAGTCTTCAGATATGCATGAGCAACGAACGGGGAGGCCTCATCTCGGCATTCCGCTTGATCTTTTTCAGCCGAAAGGTATTCCCTTTATTCTATTGTATGTGCAATCAATAAAAGGTTCTTCACGTGACAGCTAGAATATCTCCATCGCAGTCTCCTGATATTTTTTTTTTTGTTTGTTATAAATCGGCATCTCGAGAAACATACTCACTGATTTGCAAAAAGGGAAAATGGTACAAGAGTTATTAATGGTGAGTCGTTTTCAGTTCCACATCATAGATCATGCATGCAGCACAGCTAGGAGAACCGGTACGGCATGTGGATATGATCTGCACGTTCAGGCCACCTCGACTTCCCGGGCCCTTCTATCCGATTACGGATGTACACAAAAACAAATGGGTTTCGGCCGCGATAGCAACGCAGCGATATGCGTGGCAACCCGAGGATAAGAAAACGCTTCCAGAAAAACGCTTCCAAGACCAACGATGCATCACCACTCGTGTGACAAGACCAGCAAAATGCATCAAACAATATCTCAGATATCTGAAGCAACAATATAGCCAACCATAACGATTCTTAATAGCCCAGTAACAAAGACGGGGATTTAACAAGTCTTACAACATAAGGTGTTGTAAAACCACACAATGACAGATTAAGTTCGGAACAGACAGACAGACACAACACGATAGTACGAGCCACTCAGGGCAGATCACGGGACAAATGCAGCAAACAGGCCAGATGCTGTGGCACCAGAAAGCTTCTAGTACTCGTCGCCCTCGTCACCTTCATCACCCTCGTCGAATTCAGCACCAACCTCCTCATAGTCCTTCTCGAGGGCTGCCAGGTCCTCACGGGCCTCAGAGAACTCACCCTCCTCCATACCCTCACCCACATACCAGTGCACAAAGGCACGCTTGGCGTACATGAGGTCAAACTTGTGGTCGATGCGGGAGAACACCTCAACAACACTGGTGGAGTTGGAGATCATGCACACGGCACGCTGCACCTTGGCGAGGTCACCTCCGGGCACCACGCTGGGAGGCTGGTAGTTGATGCCACACTTGAAGCCAGTTGGGCACCAGTCAACAAACTGGATGGTGCGCTTGGTCTTGATGGTGGCCACAGCAGCATTGACATCCTTGGGGACAACATCACCACGGTACATGAGGCAGCAGGCCATGTACTTGCCATGGCGGGGGTCGCACTTGGCCATCATGGAGGATGGCTCAAAGGCGCTGTTGGTGATTTCAGCCACGGACAGCTGCTCGTGGTAGGCCTTCTCAGCAGAGATCACAGGAGCGTAGGAGGAAAGCATGAAGTGGATCCTCGGGTAGGGCACCAGGTTGGTCTGGAACTCGTTGACATCCACATTCAGAGCACCATCAAACCTCAGGGAGGCAGTCAGGGATGAGATGACCTGCACAACATCAGGAACAGCTAATGGTTAGATACAAAGATCAAATTTCAGAACTGTTTTAACAGACAGAATTTAACAGACAGAATACAAAGACAGTACCTGTGACACAAGCCTGTTGAGGTTGGTGTAGGTAGGGCGCTCAATGTCAAGGGAGCGGCGACAGATGTCATAGATGGCCTCATTGTCAAGAAGGACAGCGACATCAGTGTGCTCGAGGAGGGAGTGGGTGGACAGGACACTGTTGTATGGCTCAACCACAGAGGTGGAGACCTGGGGGGACGGGTACACAGTGAACCCCAGCTTGGACTTCTTGCCGTAATCAACAGACAGGCGCTCCAGGAGGAGGGAACCAAGGCCAGAACCTGTTCCTCCACCAACAGCATTGAAGACAAGGAAGCCCTGGAGACCAGTGCAGTTATCTGCCAGCTTCCTGATGCGGTCAAGGCACAGGTCAACAATCTCCTTGCCAACTGCAAGACAAGCAATTCAAGTTTAAGATGTAACTACAGAGTGAATATCCAGGAGCAATGTGAACTGAATACAGATCAGATTACTTACTGGTGTAGTGACCACGGGCGAAGTTGTTCGCTGCATCCTCCTTGCCACTGATAAGCTGCTCAGGGTGGAAAAGCTGGCGGTAGGTGCCAGTCCTCACCTCATCGATGACAGTGGGCTCAAGGTCAACAAACACAGCACGGGGGACATGCTTCCCGGCGCCAGTCTCACTGAAGAAGGTGTTGAAAGCATCATCACCTCCTCCAACGGTCTTGTCACCAGGCATCTGGCCATCAGGCTGAATAGAATACAAACGGAGCAGTGTTATTTATGCAAATTACAAATGGAGACCATATAATTCAATCAAATGCAACATTATGTAATTAAGTAGTACACCAGTCAGATGCATAATCTTCAAGGTAAATGACCATGTTTCAAACTAGGACTACACACTACAGAAGACCAGTCTCTATTCCATTTCTAATCTAATAGAATCTAAACAGCAAAAAGGCAGTTGGGTGCTCAGTTGGGTGGTGCTTAAGCCTGATGTGCATTAATCTTCAGTAGATCTAGTAACAACAAGAATAGATGTACAATCGAAATACCAACGTACTCTGCATCTGTATATATTCTACATATAAACAGCCAATACAAATTTGGCCTAAGAATATTTTCAGATCCAAAGTGACAGTGCATTTAAACTTTCAGTGCACTTGGATCTACCACACGTATGGGCAAAATCAACAACAAACACGCTACATAACTACTGAATTTACTGGATCATGGAAAATATGAGCAGTATCATGTAATCCCTATTCAAATACTCTATCAAAAATTACAGATATACCAGATAATCTACGGATCAGACAGCATTTCATCAGATCTACGGAGCAGACCTACCAAACGCAGATCTGGGCAACCACCATCACATACACCCAGATCCGTGCACATCTACCGATTTTAAATGCTATTTTCTATCCCGATTCAGTCCAACCAAATCCAGCACACATCAGTGACGAAACTCTAATACCGATTACAGATCTACGTCCACAGCGCGAGAACGGAAGAGGAAATGGACGGATCGTTACCTGAATGCCATGCTCGAGGCAGTACAGCTCCCAGCACGCGTTTCCGACCTGGATACCGGCCTGGCCGATGTGGATCGAGATGCACTCCCTCATGGTGTCGTCGGAAGGGTGGAGCGGCGGTGGCGGCGGCGGCGGTGCGAAATGGGAGAAGGGGGAAAAGCTCTGAGTCGCGGAGAGAGGCGAGTACGAAGACGCCTGTCTCTGCGGTGCTCTGCTAGGGTTCCGCCGCTCCTACTCGGCTCCGCTTTATAGAACGGAACGAGAACGACAGCCTGGGCCACGATGGAGTGCCGGCGAAGCGAAAGCGAGGGGTGAGGGATGGTGTTTTTGCGAATGAGCCCCTGGAGTTTCGAGTGATTTCACGGTTCGGGCTCCTCCGTCCAAGTGCAACGGTCGGTTTGCCACTGCTACAGTTCCAAGTCGGCTAATCACGGACTTTATTAGGACTTAGGAAGCAAAATATTTCAAAATTACTGTGCTTTTTGTTGGGACACGGTTCACCTAACGTTAGGTGCGGGAAGACAGCCCCGGTGGCGACATGTTACCTGTCTGTGGGCCAGGCAAATGGTGGGACCCGTTTATAGGTGAGTGTTCAGGTGAGACGCTCGACGTTGGTGTCGATTTGGAAATAAAAAACTGGCTCCGCTTTGTCGGTGCCGGATAATAATGAAATTTTTTTTTAAACAAATTTTCGAAATGGCCGATTTGCGGGGTTGCTGACGCCGCACTGAATTTTTCAAATTTGGAATGGCCGGTAATGGCCGCCAAAAATATTGCCTAGAGCACCGAAGGCCTATCAATTTTTGGGTAGAGCACATTAACTAATTGGACGAAAAAAAATCCAAAATTTTTATAGGCCTATCAATTTTTCAACCTAGATCGAAACATGTTGTTTGGATGTCTATTTTTTTTTGTCAAGTTTGGATGTGTAGTGAACCTAGTATTTTTTACATATTACAAATGGATTGGACCAAAACCGTTGGGAAATAAAAAACGCATCCTCCGGCATGAAAAATAAAACGAGAACTGAGATAGCGTCAGGGTACCCATCGCCCACCAAAAAAAGTACAGTGTTTTTTTCCATTTTTTGCTACTCCAATGATTCATCCTGATTTCTCGTTTCGGTTTTCAACTTCTTAACCCAATTTTGGTTTTCAAATTTCTTCTGAGCCTCGATTTTTGTTTTGCCTTTGAGCTGTGATTGCTTTATGTCAGTCAAGATTGAGGTTTTGAAGATTTTTAATTTTTTGCTCGAATGTGGTGTGACCAGTTACTCGATAGGTTAATCAGGTGCCAATTCTTGCTTTATTTCAGAAAATTTAAGATTAAAGTTATAGGAAGAATTTTAATCCCATGCTCATGACAAATGTATTGATGTGATGCTTTTCTTTGTCATGTCATCAATTATTAATTTTGCTGTTTCAAATCCGTCCACTGCCAGCATGTATGTCCAATCATGCTCTATTTTCCACTGAAAAAGAAATTTGAGTACCCAAACAAATTTTGCAGAGGGAAACATTTTTAACATTTTTTTTGTTGACCAAATTAGTAGGGGTTTTGTTGTGCGCAATAATTTACAGTTGTAAACTAATTGCAGGTCCAAAACATTACCGACATGCCAAACAGGGCCTTTAATTTCAACAAAATTACTTAATAAAATAAAAATTGGACTCATATGAAACTTTTTGGTGTTAAAAGATCACTCATGGAAAAAATTTCAGTGTCTTTTGGAAATTTCTTTTTGAAAATGGCAAACACTTTCAAAAAAAAAAAAAAAATCAATATTTTTGAAATAATAAATGGTATAATTAAATATTTTATATAATTGGTATTTCCAAAATAAGTTTCAATTTTTTTATAATAATTCAATACTGTTTTATACAAAAATTCCAAACTTAAAAAGATTGACCGTCATGAATGTTTGGTGAGACTTACTTTATTTGAATATATTGGCCATGTATTTTCAATATAATAATTTTATTATATATCCCAAAAAATAAAAACGCTTGACTTTTTTTTTTTAAAAACCATTGCACGGCCGTAAAATTTGTGTGTCTATGGTGAGGTTTTTTTTATGCAGACGAAAAAGTTCTAGCATGTGATGTTAAATTTGACTATATTTTTGCAAAATTTTTGATGAAAAAAACGAATTTCAAATTTGAAAAATAAATGGCCAAATGTGTATAATGTAATATGGAGGTAATAACAACAGTAAAAAGAATAAGTTGAAACAAAACAAACGGACAGGTTTACCATTTTTTTTTAAAATAAAAAAATCTCTAGTCCTTGCCAAGAAAGAAAAAAAATTGAAGCGGACGAAAGCCTCCTTCGGCAGGGTGGGATCAAAGTCAATGCGGACAGTCCCTTTGACAATTCTATCGGCATTGTCATGCCAAACACAACCGATATCGTAGAAATAGCTACAAAATGATGGCATTAACATGCAATGGACATTATTCTATGAAATTTGATTAGCAAATACCAAAAATCTAATTATGGATGGAAGCAAGACGCCTAAAGTGGACATATGACATTAAATTTATTGAAGGTTTCTCTGATGAGAAAAGAGCATAGACCACGTGTGTCTAGTGTATTCCACTTCACCTCGATTATAGCAAGAAGACGCTTGACAAAAATAATAAAAATAGTTACTATGACTAAGATTTTAAATTAGATAAACGGATTACCTATGACGAGCAAATAAAGCAATATAGTTGCAAACTCATCCAAAAACACCGAAGATTGAGAGGAAGCCTCAGTTGACGATGAAGAGAACCAGATGGAGGACCGAACACCAACACTGAGTGACGGTGTGTCGAGCGTATCGCTGCTAGGAAATAAGCGAACCTTTTCAGCAGAGTACAATATATAAACCTTTTTTTTAGTTGCAAAGGAAAGGCAGACACATGTTTTTGAGGGTTCACAGACACATGGTTAACTTTTCATCGATTTTCTCTAAACCCAAACCAAAACATATGGCAACGTGAATGCAATGGAAGGACTAAATCTAACGGATAGTCACATGATCCTTAAGTTGGATTAGCACTGCCACGGTGGTATGGATTCTAGCAAGACGAGATGGAGAAAGGCCCCGACTAAGATTTATGAAGGTTACTCTGACAAGAAGAGAGCATAGTAGTTTGCCATACAAACAAGCTTGCGCAGTTGATGAAGAAGAGAACCAGATACTCTACCGAACACCAACACTGAGTGACGGTGTGTTATGCGTATCGCTTCTAGGAAATGCGACCCTTTTCAGCAGAGTACAATATATAGATCTTTTTCGTTGCAAAGTGATGAGGCAGACACATGATTAACTTTTTCCAGTTCAATTTTCTCTACACCCAAAACCAAAATCGCCCGCTAATGCAAAAATGCAACATATAGAGGTGTGCGGTGAGGATGAGAAGACCACTACCGCTTGGTTTTTGTCGCAAAATTGTCAGGCATTCGAGCAAGAACCAGAGACGAAGGTAAGTTCGACGCTTACTGTAGAAATGCTTGGGGCAATATCCTGATGCTTGACTGGCCTTGAGGGTTGCCAGGGGTGGGGCTGGGGATACAGATAAAAACCACAAGGCACGAAGCACCAACTACTGATGAGTGGTGACATGACAGCATTGTATCACACATATCAAGAATAATGTAGACAACCATCAATAACGACATTCTTAAGAACCCAGTGGCAAAGCAGGGGAATTAACCACAAGTCTTACAACATCATGTGTTGTAAACTACACAATGACAGATAGTTTGGAAACCAACAGACACACATAACAGAACGAGCACTCAGGGCAGATCACGGGATAAGAGCACACAGGCCTGACGATGCCGCACCAGCAAGCTTCTAGTACTCGTCGCCCTCGTCACCTTCATCACCCTCGTCAAATTCAGCACCAACCTCCTCATAGTCCTTCTCGAGCGCTGCCAGGTCCTCACGGGCCTCAGAGAACTCACCCTCCTCCATACCCTCACCCACATACCAGTGCACAAAGGCACGCTTGGCGTACATGAGGTCAAACTTGTGGTCGATGCGGGAGAACACCTCCACAACACTGGTGGAGTTGGAGATCATGCACACGGCACGCTGCACCTTGGCAAGGTCACCACCAGGCACAACACTGGGAGGCTGGTAGTTGATGCCGCACTTGAAGCCAGTTGGGCACCAATCCACAAACTGAATGGTGCGCTTGGTCTTGATGGTGGCCACAGCAGCATTCACGTCCTTGGGGACCACGTCACCACGGTACATGAGGCAGCAGGCCATGTACTTGCCATGGCGGGGGGTCACACTTGGCCATCATGGAGGATGGCTCAAGGCACTGTTGGTGATTTCAGCCACGGACAGCTGCTCATGGTAGGCCTTCTCCGCAGAGATAACTGGAGCGTAGGAGGAAAGCATGAAGTGGATCCTCGGTATGGCACAAGATTGGTCTGGAACTCATTCACATCAACGTTCAGAGCACCATCAAACCTCAGGGAAGCAGTCAGGGACGAGATGACCTGCACAACATCAATAGCAGCTAGTATTGTTTAGAGACAAAAGCTCAAATTTTAAAACTGTTTTGCAGGCAGAATGCAAAGGCAGTAGAGCAAGACAGTACCTGTGACACCAGCCTGTTGAGGTTGGTGTAGGTTGGGCGCTCAATGTCAAGGGAGCGGCGGCAGATGTCATAGATGGCCTCATTGTCGAGAAGGATAGCAACATCAGTGTGCTCGAGGAGAGAGTGGGTAGACAGGACACTGTTGTATGGCTCAACCACAGAGGTGGAAACCTGAGGGGATGGGTACACAGTGAACCCGAGCTTGGACTTCTTGCCATAGTCAACCGACAGGCGCTCCAGGAGGAGGGAACCGAGGCCAGAGCCCGTTCCTCCACCAACAGCATTGAAGACAAGGAAGCCCTGGAGACCAGTGCAGTTGTCTGCCAGCTTCCTGATGCGATCAAGGCACAGGTCAACAATCTCCTTGCCAACTGCAAGACAAGCAATCAAGTTTAATATGTTCAGTACAGAGTGAATATCTGGGAGGAGCAGTGAAAACTGAAGATCATATCATATTACTTACTGGTGTAGTGACCACGGGCAAAGTTGTTGGCTGCATCCTCCTTGCCACTGATTAGCTGCTCAGGGTGGAAGAGCTGGCGGTAGGTGCCAGTCCTCACCTCATCGATGACAGTGGGCTCAAGGTCAACAAACACAGCACGGGGAACATGCTTCCCAGCGCCAGTCTCACTGAAGAATGTGTTGAAAGCATCATCACCTCCCCCAATGGTCTTGTCACCAGGCATCTGGCCATCGGGCTGAACAAAATACAAACACAGCAGTGTTATTTATGCATCTTTCAAAAGGAGAACATATGCAGTCCGTGTAAACATTACATGCCACCTACACTAGTAGACCAGACAGACACATTCATCTTAAGGTAACGTGTGCCTGAATGGCCATGTTTCAAATCATGACAGAAGGTTCAATTTCCAAGGGAACCATGATTAAATCTCAGATTGCAAACTTATCAGATGTGTGAATATTTAGTCCTACATAAAGCTAATAAGAACTAGCCAGTCTCTATCTCATTTCTAACAGATATAAATAGCAAAAGGCAATGATTAAATTCAGATTGCAAACTTATTGTGAATATTTGGCCCTACAAATAACAACAACTAGAACAGTATAACAACTTGCCATACTCTATCTCATTTCTAACAGATATAAATAGCATAAGGTGCCCAAGGCTGATGTGTGTTCATTTTTTGCAGATCTAATAACAATACAAATAGATGTACTGTACATCAAAACATTAAACATACTATACTACGTACCTTTACTTAAAAGGGTGTTAACAGGCAATATGAATTTGGCCTATCAAAATGAAAAATTACAGATCCAAGTTGATAGTGCATTCAAACGATTTCAGGGCACCCAGATCTACCACACACAAAGGCAAAATAAATAACAATTACGCTATATAAGTACTAAATTCATTGGATCATGGAAAATAACGTGCAATTTCGGGTAATCCGTATTCAAATTCTCTATCCAAAATTCCAGATAAAAACAACGGAACCTCGATCAGACACCATCTCACCAGATCTACGAATCGGACCTACCAAACACGGATCTGGGCAGCCACCATCACATACAGCCAGATCCCTACAGATCTACCGATTTGAAATGACATTTCGTCAACCGATTCAGTCGTACCAAATCCAGAGCACATCAGCGACGAAACTCCAATACCGATTACACGACTACCTCAAGAGTGCGACAAAGGAAGAGGAACTGGACGAATCCTTACCTGAATGCCATGCTCGAGGCAGTAGAGCTCCCAGCACGCGTTTCCGACCTGGATACCGGCCTGGCCGATGTGGATCGAGATGCACTCCCTCATGGTGTCGTCGGAAGGGTGGAGCGGCGGCGGCGGCAGGAAATGGGAGAAAGCTTTGAGTCGCGGAGATAGGCGAGTACGAAGACGCCTCTCTCCCGGTGCTAGGGTTGGGGATCCTCCCATTCGGCTTGCTTTATAGAACAGGCCGGCCACGATGGGTGCCAGCGAAGGGAGGGCCGGACGGTATTTTTGCGTTTGAGACCCTGCGTATTTTATTATTTCCACGTTCAGGCTTCACGAGTTCTTGACCGTGCAACGGTTGGTTTGGTTAGCTCTGATATTTTTCTGCTTCGTCGGTTTTCGAAATTTGAAATTTAAAGTGGGCCGCTCCCATCCCGTGCGCCGGCAGTTGCTCGGATGTTCTGCGGATTTCTCGTGTGGCTTCTTGGAGCCGTTTGTGAGCATGCCGACCCGATGGCCGACGACCGACCCAGTGGCATTTCAGTGGCATATGCCATACTTTTCAAATCCGTGTCTCCAACCCACCCATTTTCAGTTCCAGAGCGATGATTTTAATGGGTGGAGTATACACAGTTAGTACACGCCATTTTTTAAACGGCACATCCAATTTTGATTTCGAGGGCATCAGACTAAAAAAACTATCGTGGGTTTGTATGGGTGATGATAATAACTTCTTATAAAGAAAAAAAACTACATGCACCAATTATTAGAGACGTGTAGGAGTATTTCATTTTTAGAGAGGGTTGATGTTTTGGCATAGAATTTGTTTTTCGGAATTTCATGTTTGATGTTATTCAAAATATTTATGCAAATCATAAAATAAATTAATTAATATTTAAGTATCTTTATTGATAAAATAAGTGATAACAAAATAAATTATATTTATGCAAAAATTTGAATAAGGCGACGTAAAAAAGATGGCATGGAGATGGAAAAGATGGGTGACAAACTTTGGATTTGGAGACTGACTAAGGTCTCGAATTTGACTTTTAAAATGAGAGTGGCGGGAGGACAATTTGTTTGAATTCAGTTGGAGTATGGCTTACACTAGTTGATGGACTTGTTTTTCCTCTTACTGCGGTCCATCACCTTATGGCGGTGAAGCCTGTCACTACCTAACTCTCCCTCAAGCTAGATAGAAGAAGTGATTCTGTAGATAGGAAAAGCAAGCAATTTAGATACGGTAATGTGTTGGAGACAAATGACACTGGATTCCCTAATCAAACAAGTTGGGGGGAAACAGATGATCTTGTTTGCAATTTAAGGAGGGTCTTGAAGAATAAACTGTGACATCTTATGAAGGAGCTAGAGACTCGGGTGAAGACTTTTTGGTGTTGTAAGGCAAGATTAGAGAAATTGAAGAAGAAACTTGAACAATTAAGATTTGACCCAATCAAGAATAGTCTTAGAAGGAGAATAGAAAGCGGTAGCACATTATTATGTTGAAATTTCCAAGAAAAGATTATGCAAAAACAATAATCGTGCAACCCAATCAAGTGATCTCAAGTCTCACGGTGATATGGACCAACAATAAGTACACCTAGAAGTCCATTTCATTTGTATATTATATTATTATATTTTGCTTGGACTAGATTGTTTCTAAGAGTTTCCTTCTCAATGATACCATCTTTCAATCATTCGAGCTCCAAAACATTCCCTCGTCGTGTTTACCGTCTTTAACGTTTTTCCCAAGCAAGCTCTTTAAATAAGACCACTTCATATATATTATCTTTTGTCTCACTTGACTTTCTTAAACACACACTTCGTATGAAACATGATGATTTCTGTTAATATATAAGCCACATCAATTCTATTCGCATTGTTTGTTTTCTTCTTGAACGAGATTGCTGTCACAAAATACATCACTTTTTACTTTCAGTTGAAGATATAGAATATCATCAAATTTGACTTGTTTATATATATCTCAAGTGTATGCAATATGAACAAATCCATGTTCAACTTGTAGCAATCTTGTTTTACCTTTAATCATGTTGTCATTCAAGCAACCAATTGTGGGTAGGTGGGCCAAGCGTCCGATTTTTTTACAGCGCGTCGAACGTTTGATAGCTAGATATTTTTGGATCTGAAACCTTTTTATCAGACCCCAGACATAACGGGCCCAGTAAAAATCTTCATTCAATTCATTTTGTAAGCCCAAACTCTATCGAGTGACCCAAACCTAATGGGCCCAATAACCGAAAAGCCCATTATCTCCGACCCTTTTTCCGTCAAGACTCCGAAAACGGATTCACGCACCGGTCCACCTTGCCGCACCACCGTCACGCGGAAAAACTCCTCCAAAACCCCCAAACCCTTCCGATCGGCGGTAATGGCGGCGCCGAAGGCCGACAAGGCGGCCGACGATGCCTCGGCACCCCCTGGCTACGTCCTTCGCTCCACACTTGAGGGGCACCGCCGCGCCGTCTCAACCGTCAAGTTCTCCCCAGATGGCCGCCTTCTCGCCTCCGCCTCCGCCGACAAGCTTCTTCGCGTGTGGTCTTCCTCCGATCTCACCCCCGTCGCGGAGCTCGCGGGCCATGGCGAGGGCGTCTCCGACCTCTCCTTCTCCCCCGACGGCCGCCTCCTCGCCTCCGCCTCCGATGACCGCACGGTCCGCATCTGGGACCTCGCCGTCGGCGGTGGGGCCCGCCTCATCAAGACGCTCACGGGCCACACCAACTACGCCTTCTGCGTCTCCTTCAGTCCCCACGGCAACGTCCTCGCCTCCGGGTCCTTCGACGAGACGGTGCGCGTGTGGGAGGTCAGGTCCGGGAAGTGCCTACGCGTGCTGCCGGCCCATTCTGAACCAGTCACCGCCGTGGACTTCGATCGCGAGGGCGACATGATCGTGTCTGGGAGCTACGACGGGCTGTGCCGCGTCTGGGACTCGGCCACTGGTCACTGCGCGTCAAAACCCTCATCGACGACGAGAGCCCACCAGTGTCCTTTGCCAAGTTCTCCCCAATGGCAAATTCATCCTTGCGGCAACGCTTGACAGCACCTTGGTGAGTTGTGAAAAGTCGATTGCCCTTTTTTGCCCCCCTATTTCAGTGTTGCCAATATTGAAAAACTGAAATTGCAATTTTGTTATTATGGGAGTATATGATCATCTAATCACGTAGTTTGATTGTAGAACTTCAGCATTAGTGGTTGTGGACTGTCGTCATAGACTGGAGTACCAATATTATTTGTAGACAATAGGGATGGAGTACCTTGAGGAGAAGGGGAAGTATAAGCCTGGAGGTTCAGAGCATGATAGTTCAAAAGGGATTCTTTGTGTCTAGTTTAAGTTCTTGTTAGTGTTGCATTTGGGGAACATCCTGGGGCTGGCTCTAAGGTAGTCCTACCTTAATGGGTGTTATTGGAGAGCAAGCTGCTTCATTGAGGCAAGCCCTGTTAGACACAGAAATTCATTATATGTTAATTGAACTATCGTGTATACAGTCCAACAAAGTCTTCTTTGCAGGAGAAGTTAGTGGACCCCCAAACTAGCTTGTTACAGCCCGAGCATGCTTGTGTGCTTGTAGTAATCTACTATAAGATTTCTGCAGTAGTGTACATGTGGGTGATCTGCATATTTCTGCAGTAATCTACTATAATATTTTGAAACTCCATCCATCCCTAGATAATGGGTTGAAGTACCTTCTCATTTTATTTTGTGCTTGTTTGCTTTGCCCTACACTTAGTCCAGCTGGAAAATAGTGCCTATTTGCTGTAGCCAAACCTGAGAAGCCCTATTTTGCTCTCTTGACTTATTTGTAATATGAAAGTAGGCGTCTATCATAAGGAAGTGCTTAATGTATTTGTTTTGAAACCCATCCATCCCAGAGCCTCTGCACACCCCTGACCTCTCCCCGATGAGGCACATGCTGACTCACTCAGGGGAGGGGCAAACAAATACATTAAGCACCCCACACAGTGGGACTGCACTCATATTACAAATAAGTCAAGAGAGCCTGGCACAGATCAGGACACATGGCAGGGTGGTGAAGGGCAGAGGCTCAAAGCAGTGCCACAAAATAACATGAGGTTGGGCAGCTTGGCAGGCCTATGACGAAGGACTGGGTGGTAATATCCGCCTCGCACGTGGTAGTGTGGTCCTCTTGCCGGTGTCACACTTTGTCTAAAGGGGCATGGCCATGGAGTGGATCGACCCACAAGAAGTGTTAGGTTCTGATCTGTTGTCGCAAACAACCCTAGGGCAGCAAAATCAATTAATCCACTGCCAAAACCTTTCTACTGGGCGGTGCCCCTGGCATAGATCGATCTCGGTGTGCAGAGGCAGTGGAATCCTCAGCCTAGGATCAAAACTCTAAACTTGTGATACCATGAAAGCGTACTAGATTGAGTTAAATTTAAGGGATAGATTGCATTGAGCATCTTGGATGGAATGTAATGCATAGAATACGGAGACTTGAGAGGCAATATCAGATTACAATCCTAACTAGCAAATCTAACAGTTTCAACGTTACAAAGCCATATTAGACCATCAATCAACAGTTTCAATTACAAAGCCATATTAGACCATCAATTAATACTGTATTTATTTTGGTTGTGTGCTCTATTAATGATTTTATTGACCTGGTTTGTTGGGGAGGATGAGTCTGCTGGCAACTAGGGCGTCAGCAGGGGTGGGGCATTTGAACAGGAGGGAGGGAGGGAAATAGGGTGTAATTTCTTACTTAACCTACCAAGATTTTTTTTTTGAGATAATGTGCCGACCAAGTTGGTGAGCCAGCCAACATGTGCACAATGGTGGGCATGGCGGGTGTGGCTGCCCTTGGGCCGCCTACATGCCTCCTCCCTCAGGCACCAGCCTGGGCTGGGCTTTAAGTCCACAGTAGTATAAGTAAACAATGTTTATTTGGGATTGCCAAAATGATAGAATTGAATGTGTAATGTTTACAACTGCACATGGTCAAAGTGAGTTTTGTATTTTGTAATTAACATCAATTGGTAAATGTTTAGTCATGTTGATGATCTCTTTATTGAGCACCATGATTTGGAATGTATCAATATATTGTCAAATTATGTTCTTCCATAAACTGATTCTTACTGTATCTTCCTTGTGCGTTCTTAAAAACATTATGATCCCACATTAGTATCTTACCATTAGTCCAAATATGACTTTACTATGCATGAAGATCTAATTTTTGAGCAAGGCGTTGCCCTCTGCTTAAGTGCATGTTTTTTCTGGCTCGATGCTTCTCTGTCTTGTTACCACAGTTGTTGGCCCTTTTCTGGTTTTATTCTCCCCTTCCCAACCCTTTTCCATCCTGTTTCCAGTGTCTTCTGTTCCTCTCCGACTACTGGAGGTGGCATGGAGTGTTAGAGTAGGTTGCTGCTGTGTATGGGAGTGTTGGGAAGGCACAGGTGTTGGCTGCTACTATTGAAGGAGGGGTGAGTGTCTCTTTTTGGATTTTAGGTTTGGGATTGGGATTTAGTTGGCTAATGGGCCTCTGCCTGACTGTTGGTTATAATGTATATTCCTTCTTTCCTTTGTGTGATCTGGTATATGTTTGCCTCCCCTTATTAATGACCATGCACAAAACCTAAGATGATGTTGCCAAATGCAGCAATTAAACATATAGTTTTTAACAGGCCATAAATGATCTTGATCATATAGTTTTTAACAGGTCATAAAAAGTAAGGGATCTTACATCCTCCCATTTAGAAGCAGCACATGAACTAGGCATAGAATTGATTACTATCCACGTCTTGTAGTGATTCTCATGTGGCATTGTGAACTGTGAAGTGATACCAGGGCTTGAAAGTTGAAACAAAACTAATCTTGATCATGTAGTTTTTAGCAGGCCATAAAAGTAAGGGATCTTACAGCCTCCATTTAGAAGCAGCACTTGAACTATGCATTGAATTGGTTGCTATCCATGTCTGGTAGTGATTATCACATGGCCATGTGAACTGTGAAATGATATGAAGGCTTAGGAGCTAGGAGTTAGGACACCAAAAGGGATGGAAAGCAAGGAGCTGAATTATCACCTTTTAACATTGTTGTAAGACTTCATTTAGATGCAGTTTATGACAGACATTACTGTAATAATTATATCCTCTATATGGTACTTATATAAATATAAGATGCAGTGAAGGCCTCATCCCCAACAATAGGGGTATCCATTACATTACTGTTTCCGCTACAAAAAAAGAAAAAGAGAAATGAAAAAGAGACTTCGATCCCATTTAACTATCCTCAGGTCCCTAGCCTGACCAACCATTTCCTGTATAGGCAAGGTTGATGGACACTTTTTGCATTTATTTGTTCATTTAATTGATGGACACTATCAATTTTTATTTTATTTGTTTCATTTAATTTTGGATCCTCTAGTTATCAGTTACATCTAACTCTAACCCTCAAGTAACTCAAAAAAAAAAAAATTTTCCAATCACTTTTCCAAGTATCACAGTTTTATCAGTTTATGCAATTGGATGTTTTAGGGTTATTTGGGTCTTCTATCCCTAACTCTAACCTTGGCAACTATATGTCTGTTCATCACTGCCTTGTCTATTAGACTATTCCATGTGTATTTAGAATCATATTGGATATTTAGATCTCACTTCAGCTCATTTTCAATTCATTTACTCATCATCTTTTAGTTGAGCTTTTGGTTCCATTTTGTATGCTATAAGTATGCTCATAGATGTGAATGTACCCACAACTATATGTGATTATCTGTTAGAAAAAATAAACAGCGACCAGTTTTACTTGGAAAAGTATATAGGAGTAGATAATCAACAACTCTTGAGAAGTCATCTGCTCATGCTTTGTTTATTTTATTTATGCAGAGGCTTTGGAATTTCTCAGCTGGGAAATTTCTGAAGACATATACTGGCCATGTTAACACAAAGTACTGCATCCCAGCGGCATTTTCCATCACGAATGGCAAGTATATTGTCAGTGGCTCTGAGGACAAATGCGTCTACCTGTGGGACCTGCAGTCAAGAAAAATAGTGCAGAAACTGGAAGGGCATACTGATACTGTCATTGCAGTTTCATGCCACCCCAGGGAAAACATGATTGCATCAGGGGCGCTTGATAACGACAAGACAGTGAAAGTTTGGGTCCAAAAGGAAGAAGATTGATGAGCTGCCTGGTTACTCTCTTATCTACATTGGCTGTCATGTGGACTGACTAATGGTAAGTAAGCTATGTAGCTTCCCAAGCAACTAAAGATTGCTACAGTGGAGAATGTGACGCTCCTGGGATGTGTAACTGAGTGTTGTATTGTCTGCTCGGCAGCTCGGCGATGATTTTAGTGAACTCAATTGTTCTGTAGGAGCTATTCCTGGGAGGCTGGGATCATGTAAGAAAGACTTAACACAACAATACTTTGACTTTATTTGTTGTGTTTCTGGTTCCCTAATCTTTGATGCGGAGTTGTTTTTGTTATCTATCCATATTAGCTCTGTATTTTGAAATGTTCATGCCGGTTACAGGTAGTTCAGTTGCTGGTTATAGATTTGCATGCTGAAGCGTGAAGTACATTAGCTGACCGTGTCATGGTTCATTAGATTTATTTTTTAAAGCAGTGCCACATAGAGGCAAGGGGAAAAAAAGATGAAAGGAACTTCAGTGAAGTTGCTTGGCTCAGTTGGGGTGTGGTGGGTGTTGATTTGAAAACTCTGAAACTAAAGTGCAACTCAAAGGTGAACCCAGTCTTTTGTAGAACTGTGATATCAACTTCCTAGTCGTGGAGTTGCTCGTGTTTGCAGGTGTAATTGGTGTAGCCTAGTAGTTCTATATAGAGCGATGACAGTTTGCTCAGCTGTAGTGCATCTAACCTTCCCCTTCTGAGATGCATCTCTTTTTTTGAAAGTTTGAGATGTTATGGTTTAGATCTCATTTTTGTGTTGATGAGTAGGCTGTGTTGGGCTTTTTGCATACAGATAAATGGGCTACTTACTTTCTTTCTTGTACAGTATGGTAAAGGCCCATTTTCTGGTAACACTCGGTACTTGTTTGCTGCTTGCAAAATTGCAACGCATGAGTCCTGGTAATCTGACTACATGTTTTATTCAGTACTGTACAATTTATTTATGACACTTGGTTCGAAAGAAGTGTACCTCAGGAGTCATGACTAGTACAAAGTGCTACGTTCACATATTCAGTGCGTCTCACTACCATTCTTACTTCCTAGACAACTGCAATGCCTGTGTCCCTTGCTTGCTGATTATTCAGTGTCTCGTGTTCATTTGTCTTCTAATCACGGCTTTCCTCCTTTCGGTCCCTCGTGACATTATTGCGTCTCACTTTAGCACTGTGGATGATATCCACACATGTTTTGGTTGGTGAATGAGAAAGGGTTGTCGCATATGATGATATAAACAGGTACTTAATAAAGTCTGAATGATTTAAAAGCATTGTAGCTCATCTAACCTTCACCTGGATCACCTGAGAAAGCATTGTTGCTGACACTATTCAGTAGCTCTATAAGAGTAGACATCACCTAGTCTATCTTCTTTCTGTTTCTGAACAGTTTTCCTATGCGGTTGTGCTGCAGATCATCTTTAGGTGAACTTGTGTAGTATATTAGCATGCTTATTACAAGGAGTTGTGTGCTCTGCTCTACATGAAACCAGAAACTGCACAAATCCTAAGGCTCCATTTTTTATTGAAAAAAAAATGCCAATGTTAGTCGTGGCATCACTTCCATATACTATCTTTTGGACCCAACCTCCTTTAGCTAACCATTGCAAAATTGCTAATTCTTCCTAGTGTTTTCATCACGTTCTGTTTACATCACTTCTTATGGATTCTTTTGTCTGTTCTACTCCTACCAGGGATTATTGATTGATTCATTGTCCATTTCACAAGGATGATCTGACCTGTCATTTCTCTCGAGCTGTACTGAACATTGCCTGGGTGTAGGTGCGTGGAATCCAGCAAGAAATCGTCAGAAACTCTGGGTTTTGTCCCGATTCTTGTGGTGCTCATTGCTTTCAAGTTTTAAGCGTGCCTTTTTATCCTTTGAAGCAATATTGATTGCCATCGCTCAGCTAACCATATATATGCATGTGCCTATACACATAAAAAACCCCTAACCTTTCAACACGTATCCGTTGTTGATCGAAAAGGCCGCCCACAGTAGTTATTCTATTGGCATGTGCCATAATGAATTGGGCTCGTGCACATACATGATTTTGTATGCATACTTCTTTTGCGTGTTTACACTGCAGCATCAAAACTTTTGTGCTTTTGTGATAATATTTGTTCCATCACATCTCTTTTTTGCCTTTTTTTTTTTAAAAAACTAGCATTCATTTTTATATGCTTCTTTTACTTGTATAAGCCTGATGGATTGCGACTTGTGACAGCATTTGATCCGTCACATCTTGAAGGTCAAAAACTGAAAAACGTCTATGAAAAAAATCTTTTAGTGTATGCCATATGACGCTGCGTCAAAGGCCGAGAAGGGCAAGTTGGTTTATTTCAGACTAATTATACTTAGCTGCCATACCAAATTCTCTACATATAATAGCAAACATAGCAAAGCCGTTTTTTTGTGGTTGGGTGACATTGCAAATCGTTCTAGATAGACGACAGTGTTGCTTGTATGTCTGGCGCTTGCAAGTTGAGTTCCTTGTATTTCTGATGGAGCATAAAGCCATAAACATGCAGAGCCATGTGTGGTTGCTGAGAGAGCAAGGAACATGGGGTTAGTGGCAATTCATCAACTGTGCACAACTTGTTGTCCTTTTCATTTCTGGATCCTGCACAGCGATTCATGGTTAATTTACTGTTAGCAAACAGTCATTTCTGTGCCCCAGATGTGCTGATGACCTGGAAATCATGTTACAATAGACCATGCCAGTGTGTTGCCACTGCTCACTGCGCAACATCAGAGCTATAGCAGCTGGCACAGCTGGCACTATAAAATGCTCCAGTTGCGATCTATCACATGAATGTAGAGTGAACTGTTCCTTTTGCACTTTCCAGCCAGCCTCTTGCCTTCCAAAATGCACAACACTGCATAAGGTCTAATGCTACCTAAAATTAATGGAAACAAATAATGGCACCGTTCGTGTTTCTGTATATATTTCACCAGCGCCTAGAGGAGAGCTCTGTTTTTCGTTGAAATATGCAACCCACAAAGATTTGCCGTTTATCTTTTCTTCTTCTTGAACTAAACAGTAATGGACCATGTATACCCTGGCCTGGGCCGGCGTTGACACGTTGCACGCAGTGATTTTTCACGTTGTCGCCTGAACCTGAACGTTTCGTGTTGAGCAATTGCTGAACGAAGTTGACACCGGCTCGTGTTTTCTCTACTGTCGATCGCGACGTAACACTCATGCTCGTGCATCTCCCGGGTTGCGTCATCGTGCCCTTTGAGACAATGGCAGAGTCCAATCAAGCACATATTTGCCGTGCCAGGGGACAAGGGATTGTCTTCTTTTGCTTAATATAATAAAACCCTGCTTTATGTGAATGAGATGTTTTACCTGCATATTATTAGTTAGTATTATTGTTCATGAAGATATTAGAGGTGATATGTACGAAGCCCATCTTTTTTAAGAACACCATAGGAAGGCCATGCATCTATCATGTCATATATCTGCACATCTATAATCACTGTTACATGTATAGTCGTATTATTGCTGCATGCTACCGGCATGGATGCTCCATGGCCTATGGCCTCATTGGTGTTCCCATGCCTACTCCGTACAACCACTTGGAACTAGGGATGAACGGAATGGAAAGTAATTAAGAGAGAATAAACTAGGTAAGCTGAGCCACAAAACTGTGCTCTGCAAGTAGAGGAGCTCAAGCCACAAGTTTTCCTGAACTTTTGGACGAAATTGCACGACCCAAAACGGACGCAACGAAATGGAATGCAGATGCAGGGCGGAGCTGCCGTCCCATTCTCTGCCTCCGCGATGGGCCCCCCTGGAGTCTGACGAAATCAACATATGTATTCGACGTATCCAAGTTCAGGAAAAACTTAAGACTGCACGTTAAAGATCCGATTTGCCATACAATCTTGAGGCTTGAGCTCGATGATCTTGCCGGATAAAGATCTTGACTGCACGCACAACGTAATCTGCTTATCTGCGACGTATCCAGCAAACCAGAGTTCGATACTGATGCAGTGCTGCATGAATCGCCAGCATTTCGATCAGGAGCATCTGTCTGGTGCGCCATCCTAAACAGATATCGCTACATCAAATCATCGTCGTCCTCTATTGTTTTCACCCTAGCTAGCTTTTCTAAAAAATATATATTTTGGTTTCACCCTATAATCAGAAAGCTTTGCTCAAGTTGAATTAAACAAAGCCACTTCTGACGCCACTATATGTAACCAATTAGGCAATTACAGTCACACGCACACGTGCAGAGATCAACTTGCTAATCTCGATCAGGTCTTTCTATAGATTCCAGGTTGGTCATCAGTAATGTATGTACTCCTCCGCGATGGTATTAGAAGTCGTTTTTGGACAAGGTTTAGGTCAAACATTGGGAATATAAATTATCAATAACTTTTAAGTTGTTGAGTTTGTAAATGTAAAAATTATATGAGTAGATTTGTCTTGAAAAATACTTTAATAAAAGTATACATATATCACATCTCCATAAATATTTTTATAATAATAGAGGTCAAAGTTGTGTTTTGAAGACGCGGCGTCGCTGTCCTAAACGACTTCTAATACCATCCCGGAGAGTATGTATGTATGGCCAGTTCGCTAGTAGCTTTGATGAGCTGCTTAGTCACACAGATTCTCTTTTGGCACATGGATCAACGTTTCACCGAGCACCAAAGCCCAAGCATCAGGGCCAACTTGTTCAACCCTGCACCTGCAGTCGCCCTGTTGCCATGCTCCCCACTTGCATGCATCGTTGCCAATTTGGCATCCCCAGATCACACTTAGCCCTAGGTATGGGTATCCCCCTAGCTCGTAATGAGGTGTTCATGTGGCCTCAAACTGTCAACTTGGCCAAATATGGCAGCAAATTGCTGCAACTTTTTGTGGAACCAGCCGCCAAATTGTGCTTGCAATGATAAACAAAACATCCTGCAAATTGTGTTCTGTAGGCTCTTGGCAAGCTGATTGGGCAAGAAACCAGTTGGCCTGACACACAAGCATGCATCATCGATCAGGACTGCCATGCAGTGAGCACATCTCTTTATGTTATCCGATGAATATAATACATCTGTTTCCTTTTTCCATGATAATGTATTCAAGTAGTAGTTGTTGTGTATGCGAAGATTTGACTATACAACGGATCTCGCTCCAACGTTGTTGACACTTGAACAAATGATCGATGCCCCAGCTCACCAACTATTAAAATTATGGCAGCCACGGGGGGCTGCTTAGATTATGGTTCTGCTGTTGTTTGTTAACCAGCGATTGGCGATCTCCAAGATCTGCTGTAATCTGTTGGACTCGCAGGGGGAATCTTAGCTTGATGGCGCAGCCTAAGAAAAGTACTGCCATGCTGCCATTGGAGGATCAGATATATTATATACTAAATAAAAACAAGTACAATTATGCTGCTTATGTTAGTATATCTGACTGTGTTTAGAGTAAATGACATGTTACGTGCATTCTAGTCCATGCTTTAAGCTGTTATAAGGGCACATGCATGTTTATAGATGCTTCATGCCTTGTGCTTTCACCTTACGGCTCCACTTCTGTGACACATCCTATATCCTTAGCAGCCAGCATGTGCCATGAGGTTTCCTCAGGAATCAACTTAGAAGAAAAGCTTGGGAAGATTTGTGGGAATCTAGCTTGGAGACGCCCCTAAACGCTTTGGATGAAGCAGCAGGACCAGGCTCTGCTGGAGGATAATTGCGGATCTAATAAATCCTCAGCCTAAAAGTTGCCGGAGCATATTCCCGGCCGTCCAAAAATATCAATGTCTGATACTAATTGATGCCTACTCAAATACGAGAATTTAGATCCAAATCCTTGGCCTAATCTTTGTAAAGAACCATTGAAAAAGAAAGGGACTTCTTGCAGTTAACTATAGAAGAAGAGGCATGGCCCTTTTACAAGGAAGGAAGAAGTTCATTTTTAATCATCCAGCTATTGCCCAACTCTAAAATCAGAAATCCTTGAGCACCTAGACGGTTTCAAGGTACACGGGCTACTAAACTTTAAAAATACATTTTCAAAATTCAGGGGCCTATATATGTAACACACGCTTGTAAGTTAGAGGGCCCTTGGTTCTGTTTTGGTCGAAAACCGGCGAAGACATGAATAAATAATGTAATGCAGGGACACATGCACACATATTCGAGAACCACATGTTTCATTAATTCTTTCTTGAATATACAAAATACATGATCAACGAAAAAAATGTCTTCTTCCGTCTTCGCTGGTCATGCTTAAGGAGAGGTCCGACTTGTAGGAAAACCCCGTGGGTCACCCCCCCGGGGCCTGTTGGGGCGCAGGTTACCTGGATCCGCAAGGGAAGAGGCAGGCGAAAAACCTCCGACCCACCAGAGGAGGATGGATGCCTTGTACCTTGTATTTGCTCGGATTTGGTGGGGATGCGATATATGGCGGATCTTAATAATATGGGTGGCTTTGTGTCGCCAAAGCTTGGTCGGGTCGCCTCCCAACAGACGTCATTCTTTTTTGTTTTGTATTGTTGATGAACCGTGACTAATTAAAGATCCGATTTGCCATACAATCTTGAGGCTTGAGCTCGATTAACTTGCCGGATAAAGATCTTGACTGCACGCACAACGTAATCTGCCCAAAGCGACGTATCCATCAAACCAGAGTTCAATGATGCAGTGCTGCATGAATCGCCAGCATTTCGATCAGGAGGCACTGTCCATGCGCCATCTAAACAGATATCGCTACATCTTGATCATCGTCGTCCTCGATTGTTTTCACCCTAAAGCTTTTCTAAAAATATATATTTTGGTTTCACCCTATAATCGAAAGCTTTGCTCAATTGAATTAAACAAAGCCACCCTGACGCCACTATTTTTAACCAAAAGAGGCAATTACAGTTTTGAGATGAGCAGAGATCAACTTGCTAAAACGAGATCAGGTCTTTAATTGTATAGATTCCAGGTTGGTCGCCAGTAATGTATGTGTGTATGGCCAGTTCGCTAGTAGCTTTGATGAGCTGCTTGGTCACACTGATTCTCTTTTGGCACATGGATCAACGTTTCACCGAGCACCAAAGCCCAAGCATCAGGGCCAACTTGTTCAACCCCTGCACCTGCAGTCGCCCTGTTGCCATGCTCCCCACTTGCAAACATCGTTGCCAATTTGGCATCCCCAGATCACACTTAACCCTAGGTATAGGTATCCCCCTAGCTCGTAATGAGGTGTTCATGTGGCCTGAAACTGATAAGTCAATGCAAATATGGCACTAAATTGCTGCAACTAATACATACCAGCCGCCAAATTGTGCTTCTCAATGATAAACAAAACAGCCTGCAAATTGTGTTCTGTAGGCTCTTCTCCACTATTGGGCAAGAAACCAGTTGGATTGACACACAAGCATGCATCATCGATCAAGAAAACTGTGGAACCAATGACTTTATCAAAGTAGATGAATATAATAGATGTCCATGCTTTTATGAATGATAATGTATTCAAGTAGTAGTTGTTGTGTATGCGAGGATTTGACTATACAACAGTACGGCATGATCCAACGTTGAAGACACTTGAACAAATGATGCGCGCAGCCCCAGCTCACCAGCTGTATGCAAGCGATTCACATATGCCGTGCAGCCAGGGGGCTGCTTTCAGATGATAGGTTCTGCTGCCAGTTTGTTAACCAGCGATTGGCGATCATCGACAATCAACGCTGTAATCTGTTGGGGTTCTGACGTTGTCGAGCTGCAGAACCCGAGATGGCCGGCTTGCTGGAGATGATCGCGAGAACCAGCGACGTTTACCGGCAATTAGGCCATACTGGCATGCTGCCATTGGAGGAGCAGATATATATATACGAAATAAAAGCAAGCAATTATGCGTCGATCTTAATATATCTGACTGACGACTAAATATGACATGTTACGTGCGTTCTAGTCCATGCTTTAAGCCGGTAGATAGGTATGTATGGATACATATCGATGTATCATGGCCTGAGGGTCACCTTACGGCGCCACTCATGTGTCACATCCTATATCGATCCTTGGTAGCCAGCATGTGCCTGAGGTTTCCTCAGGAATCAACTTAGGCCTAAAGGGTTGGGAAGATTTATATAGGGATGGAACATAGACGCCCCATCAACTCCTTGGATGAAGAAAAGGATATACCAGATGTATCTGCTCAAGGATAATTGAAACCCATTAACAAACCAAAAGCCACGTACGTACATATTCTGTATTTAAAAAATGTTTGTCTTACTAATTGATGCCTAATCAAATGTTTAAATTTTCCAAATCCAGCTAACTAACTTTCTAAAGCAAATGTTGAAAATATATACACACACGTATATTCAAAGTAACTATAGACGTGCATTTGCCCTCGTCAAAAGAAGGAAACTGGTAGTTCATTTTTGATCATCCAGCTATTGCCCAACTCTAAAATCAGAAATCTTTGAGCATCTAGATGGTTTCAAATAATATGTGCTGAAAACTTTAAAAGAACATTTTCAAAGCTATTGTCTATGTGTACCATAACAAGTTTAAGCCTCACATGATTATTTTCAAAAAAAAATGATATAAATAATGCTCAAACAGGTTCATTTAAGGGCCCTTGGTTCATTTAACTCTTTTGGAAATTTTGGCCATTTTCTGGATTTTGTTTTTACAACGACCTGCTCTGTTATTTGTGTCACAACAGGTAAGGGAACCCTGGTTATAATATATGCAAAATGACAGTTTAAATAACTAATGAGCATGTCTAACACTATGAATAAGAACAAATAAAATACACATGATTCTTAATAGAACATCAATTATTAGGTTTATCACTAGATAAAGCTTTGGAATAGGTTATTTCTTTGATATAATTATGACTTTTAGAAAATGAATCTAATTTTCTCATTTCTAGAAAAAAATTAAAGAAACACTTTTTAAACAAGCTAGATGAGCAAAATCATCCGATATTGATAGTTCAATATCCAAAGGATTCCATTTCTAGAGTTTTTTTTTTTTTTTTGACAGAATTGTATTTCTAGAGTTGTATGGATAATAAAGTTAGATGGATATAAAATTTGTATGGAACCTAAGAAGGGTGTGTGGGGGGGGAAATCATTACTCCCTCTGTTAAAAAAACATGCAAAGCGATTTCAACTTCTAAAACCATCAACTCCATCCTGTTTTTAAACCATTTTTTACATTACACTCTTTAAACCTCTGCATTCTGCCACCAGCTTTGCTGACCTGTCAACATGTTTATCAGTTCTTCCTCAATGGAAAGTAGCTAGCCAGGATCATGTCCTCAACTGGAATACGGATTAAACAAAAAAAAAGATCTGCATGATATTGTCATTTAACAACTGAGCAGGATTAGCCCTGCAAACTCCCATTTTCTTGGCTGTCTGAACGACTCTAATACCTAATTGCACTAATTAATTACCTAATTGTTATTTTATATAAAGCGATCTAAGTGAAGGTACAGCTCTGTCACGTTGAGGCAGAGTGCCCTGCTGCAAACATACGCCGGCGTATACGCACGAAAAACCCTTTTTTTTTTTTTTTCTGATGAGTTGAGCATCCATTATTGGATCTCAAAGATTTGATTAGAATTTCACAATTACCAGTTGTGTTTGCGCTTAGCGACAATATCTCGTTCTATACGCACACGGGCGAAGATATTGGGTTTATTGTCTTTTGTCGTTTTGCGAGAATGTGCGGCTTCATGCAAGTTTGCAAAAGGATTCATATATAAAGTATATTTTTTTTTTTGTACAAACCATATAAAATGTATGTATATATATTTCCCGCCTTTTTTCATGATCGGGTATATAGGGCCCGTTTTTCATTAAGAAGAAAAAAATGGTCATATAAGAGCAAGTATTATAATACAGCCGACAGTTCTACCGTAAGGTTTCTTCTGACCTTCTCGGCCCACCCATACTGATAGTTAGCTCTTTCTAATTAATGAGGGGCCCACCTGTCTATCTCACATATTTTCTTGGTTCTTGTGTCCAAGCTGGGCGTAAGCTTAGGGCCAGTCTCAATGGGAGTTTTATGAGTGTTTCATGCACATTAAATGCAAATACCACATCGAAAAAATTTCACTTTTTGCATGAAACTCCTAGGAGAGAGAAGGAAAGAGTTTCACCATGGTGAAACCTTTGGGCACTGTTTCACATGCGTTGGAAACGTGTGAAACCCCCATGGAGACACAAATAGAGTTTCATCATGCAACTATGCAATTAAACCATGCAATGAGAGAGAGGTTGTGAGACCCTTGATCCTATGAAACTGTGCAATGAAACTGTGCATTGAGGGAGACGTCTATTTCATGTCAAAGTTTCACATCTTGGAAACCGGGAGGTGAAACTCTCCATTGAGACTGGCCTTACAGCCCACTTGTCCTCTCTCACCTCCCTTCTCTCCTCCACGTCAGCATTTAGCCAGCTTACAACCTGCCATAATACTTGCTCTAACCTATTCATAAGAATACCGGACGGTTGTTGGGAGGAGTGTCATCGGGAGTTAATCTGAAAAGTTATTACATGGCGCTCGGAATGTGCGACCACAATGCGACGAAACCAGAATTCCCGCCTTTTATCAGAATTACGGATTTTGCAATTTTTTTGTCTGTACTATCTCTTGGCTTGGCTGGGTCACATCTATTTTATTTGATTTGGAAACCTTTTAACTAAACCAAATCGACGTTCATTCTAAGATTTTTTTAGATAGAAAAGCCACAATTTGTTGGCGATATCGGGATTTGCTTGAATCATTTTTGATATACTCTATCTGAATCCCCTATATTAACAAATACGAAGATGTCCCCATAGTATGTCGAGAACTAAAACAAATTAATAAACAGGAAAAATAGGCAACGTGGGGAAGATTTTATAAAGTGGGAGCGCTTATGCTTATCCATTAACCATATTTTAGTGCGTGATAGCGAACACTGTGTACGTTGGTTCCCATCTTCCTTTTTATAAAAATATCTTGGTTCGGATCCCTTCCATCCTTTTAGATTTTAATTAGGAAAAACCTTCCTTTTCCATTTCTGATCTACTTCCTCTCCGCCCTAACTAGAACCAAATGATGGATCCCAACTTTTCATCAATCCCACTTCCGTCCATTAAGAGCTAGAGCCAGATGATTATCTGCACCTTCCATTTAGTGTTTTTATTAGTAAAACTAGATATTTCAAGAGGGAAAGCTTTATATACTTTAAGGAACAATATTCACATAAAAATTTAATAGCATCAAAACTAGATGATAATCATATCAAAACTTTTGCCTTTTTCAGCTAGCTCCTCGAGTGGCCTTTTTTTAGGCCACCTGCAAGCAAATCCGGTTTAATCAGCGCAAATTGTTTGGCATGGCATAATTGACTCTTCATCAACGTTTAGGGGGCCTCTTTTTTGATCAGCAACGCGTTGCAAAAGATAGTCCGTGCACATTGCCTCTTTCATCTGTTTCTCAAACAGGGTTGAAAGATCTTTTGTTTTAATTGCTAAACTGAATGAAAACCAATTAAATCCAACATAACTTCACCAGAGATTGTGTTTCGTGATAGAATCCCGGTAAAATTTGCTCAATTCTGTCCACGGGCCAGGCGGGCGACGAGTGCTGACAACGTACTCCAAACCGGCACAGACATGTGCATCCAACCCAAAATTCTCCCGGAGATCTTTGGCCATGTGAGCACATCGATCGCCCAGCCATTTTTAAGGCATTAGTCGCAGGCAGGCTCTCGCTCTGAGCCCTCTCTCCGGCCGGCCGGCACAGCGCCAAAAGGCGGCGGTTGGCAGTGCGGTGCAGTGCAAGGTTGCAATGCAAAGATAAGACATGGACTGGTAGGTGTTTGGAGATACGTTGCCAGACAGCAGATCCTCGGCAGCGCTATTTTCAATTTCTTTCGGATCGGATCGGATCGGAGGACACAACGGATTTCCTCAAGGCTTAAAATTCTATTGGCTGCTGCCCTTGTTTCATACTGGGATTCGTCGGCTTCGTCATGTGACGTTGCTTGCTAGCTTGCTTGTGTCTTTTCCTGTTGGTTGCTTGGTTGGCATGTACGTACGGGCTCTTTTCTCAAATATACTAACGGCAAGGCCATTCTACCAAGATGTGGGTGGTTCTTTGCGGTGCGGGTGCTCAAACTAAAACTAGCTCAGAAATAGCTAGTTCATCCGATTCAAATTATAAAGTGTTTTGTCTTTGATAGATTCATAGTTCTTGCGGCCTAGGTATGCATTACTATGTCTATGCATTCATAATCTAAAAATGTCAAAATATCTTAGAATTTGAAACAAAGGGTGGGTGATATGTATGTTCATAGGGGTGAGTGCATGTGCGTGTTGTGAGTTGTGTTTTTTATCTAAAAAATATATATACAACACATTAGCACTTTAATATTGGTATTTGTAATGGGTATATATGACTCGATTAAATAAGTATGTTGTACCCAAAAATAAAAACTACTTCCTTCGTTTCAAACTATAAGTTGCTTTGATTTTTTAGGTTCATCCATTCTGATATGTATCTAAATATATTATTATTATATCTAGATGCATAGCAAAATGTAAGTACCAAAAAAATTAAAGCGACTTATAATTTAAAATAAAGTGAGTAAAAAAAAAACAGTGATGTACGTGTACCTAGCCAGCATGAGGCACATATGGATGTGAGAGAGAGTAGATTGTGCGAGGCTGATCTGCTTTACAAAATATAGAAATAATGTGCTAGAATATTTTTTTTTTTCATTTTTGACATTGATGAGTATCACATTTTTTTTCGTCATAATTTATTACATATACTGTGTCGTCAAATTTGTCTTATGTGTATCTTCAGTTGATTTTATTGGGATTGGTGCGCCTAATCAATTTCTTTCGGACATTCTATAAAATTAGGTTGTACCTTGGGCAGGTAGTATATATGTAGTTGTTTCTGCTTGCAAGTCGTAATAAGTGGAGAAAATAAGATTTGATCTGGAACTGTATTATTGCTGACCTGATTTGGTGACACCAATTCTTCTCTGTAACAAAATAGCAACTTGCCAATTAGAACGAAACCAACCAAATCATCATCACCTTAGGCGCCATGCATAGTGCGATAACCGACAACACAAACGTCTCCATCTTTCACTTTCACAGAAGTCAATGAACTTCAGTGACAGCCCCACTTAAGTAACTACTCCAAGTCATCTCCAATGATGCAACGAGATGTCAAGCTTCAATTCTTGAAAAACCCCAATTTATCCATGCATCTCAAATCAAACAAAATTTCACCAGAACGAGGAAAAAAAATGCCTTACAGAAAATTTCAGATAGAATGCATGCAGTGACGTCTCAATCGGCATCAAGATCTGTGCATGCACTTGAATTGCGTCCAAAGGAGGGATTGACGTTGTTCGAATTTTATACAGAGCCATTCTATCGATCTAGAAGGGGGGACAAGATGGATTATATATGTTATCAGAAATGTAATAATAAAATACTAGAAACAGTGGCAGCAATACGTTCTATCGATCTAGAAGGCTTGCGTACGTGGGCATATCTTCACTCAAAGACGTTGCTTTCCTGTAATGTTTTCGAAATGCGAAAAAAAACGAGGGAAAGCCAAAATATATGTGAATTTGATGTCGGCACGGCCTTTTCACGCTGCTTGAAACTCTAACGCCAACACCTCTCCCACGACAAGACCGACCTTGGAACAACCAAGAACCAGCAGATGTCAAGACCCACCACTACTAGCGTGAGCTTAGAAAGTAGAGACTCCGAGACTCTAGTATAGTGTGTAGTGAGGAAGTCACGGATTGCAGTCGAAAAATCTGGTGCAATCACCCTGTAAAGTTTCGGTGCAAAGTTCACTTTTGATCGAGTCGAGTCGAGTCGAGGCCCAAGGTACGACGACTGGGTCTAAAGCCGCATGGCGACCAGCGTGCATGGCGATGCGGCCGAGCTGGCGCTGGCGAGCTGCGCTGCCTGCCCACGTGACACGCCGGGAGGCCTGCCCCTCCCACAAATCCGGGAGCGCGTCTGAACCCGCCCCGGGCTCTCCCGCAGCCGCAAAGCCAGAAAAACGTGCGCCACGCCGTGCTCCGGCCGTGCGCGTCGTCGTCAGCCCCTATCCGTCTGATTGCTCGCGCGCACACGCTAGCGTGGCTCCTGGTCAAGGCAAGCCGTACGCCCGCCTGCTAGGCGCCAGGCGCCAGGCGTGCGGGCAGCCGAGTAGCCGACGCGTGCGCACGCGGGCCGGGGTCCCCAATTTTTTCTCCACCTGCCCGCTCGGCGTCCGCGATCAGTGGGACGGACACGCCTGCCAGCCAGCCAGCCCGAGTCGTCGTGGTCGTCGAGCGCGTCGGGTTGGTGCGTGCCTGCCTCTGCCTCTGCCTCTGCCTCTCCTCCAAGATTCTCGCAGAACCTGTGGCCACGGACACGGTCGTACCGATGGTTTCCCTCTGCTTTCGGCCGTGTCGGCGAGCCGGGGAGATGCGGCTCTGCCTCTGTGGTGGGCGCCAATAGTAGTCGATCGACGATCTCACACTCACAGACGCTCTGTCCAGTGTCCGGCCGGTATAACTCAACTTGGAAATGGACCTGTCATGGTGTAAATAAAGTGGGAAGGCCGGCAGATAAAATCGAGAAAGGGACGGTCACTACTCGCTGCTACTCTCACACTCAGTCATCAGGAGAGGAAAAACGGGGAGCTGTGATAGGCTCGACTGGAATATACTGGATCAATCGATCTACCGGCACTGGCTGTAGTTAGATGATGATTACCTAGATAGCCAACCTTCTAGATGATGAGCGAGGGGACTTTTGACCGTACCGTGCTGTCATCTTATCATTGGCGACTTAATTGGCGTGATAGAATAGAATCGAATTTGGTACTACAATCGGGATCGTTTGGAATCAAAGATGCTGGAGGTACAGGACAAGAAACTCTACTCTAGGGAAAAACAACCGATCGAGCGAGGGCATGGTTGTGTGAAAGGTACATAGTAGTTGTGATGTTCACATATTGTCGATTTTCACCTAAACGTGCATACGAAACCCCCACTTTATGAGCATTTGGGGCCTAAAAGAAGACAACCGTAGAAATTTTCTTAAACTATATATGAACGTTTGCTGAGCCTAAGAAGACAACTGTTTCAGAATTTCTTATATTATTGTCGCCAGTACTAATGTTTAGTATGAAAAATCATACAAAAAAAGGTTTATAATTACTCTCCATATATATATATTCTCGCGTCCACAGACGACCACAGCTACATGCCTAGAATTATTTTGAACGCACCAACCCAACTAAACGTGATTCCTCACATTATTTGAGGTGCTATTGGTCTTAAACTATAGCCAAAATTCATGAAACCCCACAGTGTAAAATAAAATAAAATGAATTCGCCCGTTCTGTACCAGCCCCCTCTTTGACTTGACCAACAACCATGCAACTTTTCCTTTTGACCCCCTTACTTTTCATGGATTCGTACTTGAAGCATCCATGAATCTTCCTCCTAACAACACATGCAACGGCATAAGCATAACGTTCACCATGTGCCCAATTAGCGCAAGAGATAACTACTGTTGCCTAGGATGCCCATACTGGTAGATACCGAGATCCGGTGAAAAGGAAAACAAAAGGAACTGTGCATCGTGATGAAGTAGTAGGTGTTCCAACTTCCAAGCATAGGCCGTTATCGGCCGGTGAAATGGAATTTTTTAGTTGATGACTTTTTTTTTAGTTAAAATCATTTAGTGCCCATAAATTATGAATTATGAGATTAACCTTTTAGTCTGATGGTAATGGAAGAAAAAGAGTCATTTTTTATTGACATGTTTTAGTTGAGTTAATTAAAGATAAATATAAGGTGTTGCAAATCCCAACCATGCATTTTTGGTCCAGAAAGGCGATCCATCCAGGGCCAACTAGCTGTTTTGCATATAGAAGCTAGCAGGCGATCTAGGTGGTTTTTTTTTTTTTTCTTGAATATGCAAAAGATCTGTGCATCATTGTATTATAAGGAGAATAGTTTTTTTTTTTTTTACATCACGCGGTAGTGCGCGTTGGGGAGGAATTAGATTTACAATAATATGCGGCCTCCCCTCGTTGCATCCCAGACTTACACCGATTACTCACGAAGTAAACAACTAAACTTGCACGCCCCGGCCTTGATCCAAAGATCGGCGGTGTGCTTGATGGTGGCCAAGAGCAAGGTGTTGGTGGATGCGGCATTGTGGAAGCATCATGCATTCCTTTCTTTCCAAATCTCCCATGCCACCAAGGCGAATAGGGTGTCGCACCCCTTCCTTTTGTCACCATGCCATCTTCGATGCCATTGCCATACCAAGCGAGTAGTGAGGCATCGCCCACTTGCGATGATCTGGATGGTTTTATATCGATCGTTGAGTGTGCACATGTGCCCTGAACTTGAAAGGAGTAGCAACAAACAAGGCAGTACCAAATGAAGCCCAAACAACATCCATGATGAGATAACCTCAAAGGTAGGGAGGGATGCCGTGAGCCGGACTCATCATCACCTGCAATAATGTGAATATTATATGCATGGTCTCTGGCATTGTACCCTTCTTCGGTTTTATCTTGGAGGAGCGGTTATTGAAGCGAGTTGGTTGGATCTGCAGGTCACGCATTCATCAGACGAAGATGCAGGGAAGCATGGGTATCCTTCATATGGGAAACTGAAGTCAGAGGTATGGGGTTTCTTATCAGGATAAGTGGGCACTATATTGCTGCATATGCATGCATGCTATGCTGTGTCACAGATAAGCTAAAGGCATCAATTTGCGGCAAGTAGATGAGCTCCATCAGTTGTCAAGTGGCTGTCGCATGTAGGCAAGAGCAAATTATTTTTTTTAGCCTCAATAATAATCTGATTTAATTTGTGCTCTGCATCAATGTAAGAATGTAAATGTGTGCTGAGTTATTAACTTAGTTTATATTGCAATCCCAGTTACAAATGATGAAATGAATATATACAGGCCATAGGATCACTTATATCGATTCTCGTGAATGAATGGTTTGTTTCAATCATCTTAGTACTAAGAGTCGCTAACAATTTACAGGATTTAGTTTAATTCAAATTAGTTCAACTGCACCACAAGGATCCGGCTGATATCGATCACAATAATCGATCGGGTGCAACAACCTAAAATTGTGTGTAATTGCCTTAGCTTGCTGCTTTTGCCAAATCATATAGTTTCAATCTTTTGTCACAATTAAAGGAAAAAGACATATGTATCATGCATTGTTTCAACTAGAGATAAATCCTCATTTGCTCTATAATTTAGTCAAAAGAATGTGTGAAAACATATCCCCTCAAATCAAATCAAAGTGCTTAAAACATGAAATTCCATTATTCACCACATATATACACATAAGCGACGTACGGGTAGGTGGATCTCACCATCCAAGAAAATAAGTAAGCCCTTTTGCTTAATAAATAAGTCACAAGCACATACTACCATATTACATCCAAATAAATAAGTACTAGTCACAAGCACATACTACCATATTATTGGCCAACATGCATGTGGTAATAAGTAATTATTTTCTCTTCTATACTTGTCCATATGCATGTGTAACTCTTACCCAAAAGTTTGGAGCCACATCGTCATACTTTTCCCCAACAGTGGCTTCTCCTTTAAAATTTCGCAACTCAATGGCGCACCTAGCTATGGTTGGGAGTCCACCCCGGACCCAGACGACCCTGCGCGAATCTTGAAAAATAATCTAGAACAAATCTCGAGCAAATCTCTTGATTAATCCATCGTTAGATCATCATTTGATAATCCCCTCTTGTCAATATACTCATAATGCTTCAACACTACATATATATATACGTATAGTACGTACTACTAGTAGTTGCTTTTAGCTAATGGCTGCTGGCCCCATGTGAGTTGGGCCCAAGTCATAGTCCACCGAGGCATCTTTCCTGGCAAGCTACAGGCTGCACTGGCAATAAAAATACATCCAGAGCATTGATTTTGCACAAATAATCATTCCCTCAAAAAAACATTAATCTGTTGCCTATCGATGCAGCGCGATTAGTTGTCCCCGGACTGTGCAGCTTTTAGCTCTGTCGAGATATGACTGGTAAGGAGGAGGATGCTGACGAGAAAATATCTCCCAAAAGTTGCAACGATCGAGCACCTCACAAGAACTAACCTATAATTTACTTCTCGTTTCATTATCGGCCAGTATTTTCTCTCACAACAAATCAACATCAGCTAGAACAGCTAGCCAGAAACAGATCGATAGGAATTAACCCATCACTGAATTACAACTTGACCTTGCATTGTGGTGGAAAACAACAACACAGAATAGGACAAATCAGTATTTGCAACGACTCAACAATGCCTAATAAGCAACCCCTCCAGTGACATCATCATGAGGTAACGCGATTAAATAAACATCACCCTACTAGCGAGGATGCTGTACAGTACAAGGCAGAGAGCACGCAATAAACTATGGCGTCGTTTCATACAAGTAGACCAAGAGGATGCGAATACTTTAGCCACCATTTGCACAGTTGAATCGTTGAATCGCAGCTCAAAGCAACCGATACATAATGCAAGGAAAGAGAGAGCTACAGAGGAGGAAGAGGCTGGCCGAGTAGTCCACATTCACACCCAACCAGAGAGAGGCCGAATATAAATAAAAATAAATAAAAATAGTGTGGCCCAGCCCAACGCGAGAGGTTATATAAGGCGATGCCTCATGTCCCATTCTCTCATCTCCATTGGTGCAATTGCAAACGAAAGGGACCAGTTCCAGTCTCCAATCTCCACAGGTTGGTGTTGGTCGCACTCCCTCCCTCGCTCATGATGTCACACACACACACACACACACATAGAATCAGATGCAGTCTTCCTTGCATCTTGTGCCACTCCAGCTATGGAGTAGTGCAGTTTATTCAATTTCACTGCACAATGCAGTGGTGATCTCCGATCCTCTGGTTCGCTAACTCTTTATTATCTGTTCATATGATATCTTCAGGACTTGTTGAGCTTTCAAGCAGCTAGTAGCCTATACTGTATAGCACTAGCAGTCCTTTTGGATTTTGGTTTGGAAACAGGCTAGGCGTCCCAGTCACAAATCTCAAGCTGCAGATGGCAACACAGTGGTTCTCCAACATGGTGAGTGAGTCCAAAGCCTCTACACACAGATTCATCTGCAGATGGCCGGCATACAGCATCTCCATGGCTGAATACTGATGCTACTGATGCTTTGGCGTGTAGGTGATGGACGAGCCGAGCTTCTTCCACCAGTGGCAATCGGACGGGCTGCTGGAGCAGTACACGGAGCAGCAGATCGCGGTGGCGTTCGGGCAGGGGGAGATGGACCATGCCATGGCAGCGGCGCTGACGATGCCGCTGCAGCAGCAGCAGCAACCCGCCGCAGCGGCCGAGCAGCGCCCGCGCAAGGCGGCCAAGGTCAACACCAGCTGGGACTCGTGCATCACGGAGCAGGGCTCCCCCGCGGACTCCTCCTCGCCGACCATCCTCTCCTTCGGCGGCCACACCGCGTTCGCCAAGCCGGAGCAGCTCCCGCACCAGGCGCCCAGCGCCGCAGCCTACTACGGCGCCGCGACGGCCAAGGCGCCGAAGCAAGAGGTGGTGGACGCCGCCGCCGCGCTGCCGTTCCAGCAGCCGCGCCCGGTCAAGCGATCCTACGACGACATGGCCGCGGTCGTCGAGGCCGGCAAAGCGCCGGCAGCCCACCACACGCCCGGCGTCACAGAACCAGGACCACATCTTGGCCGAGCGGAAGCGCCGCGAGAAGCTCAGCCAGCGCTTCATCGCCCTCTCCAAGATCGTCCCTGGCCTCAAGAAGGTAGGATTGGAACGCCCATCGCCCAAACCAAATCCATGGCGACGCCAGTTCCGGTCAACTAACTGATTTCTCGCTCGCAGATGGACAAGGCATCAGTGCTCGGCGACGCGATCAAGTACGTGAAGCAGCTGCAGGACCAGGTGAAGGGGCTGGAGGTTGAGGCCCGGCGGAGGCCCGTCGAGGCGGCGGTGCTGGTCAAGAAGTCCCAGCTGTCCGCCGACGACGACGAGGGCTCCTCCTGCGACGAGAACTTCGTGGGCACCGACGCCTCCACCACGCTGCCGGAGATCGAGGCCCGGGTTTCCGACCGCACGGTGCTCGTCAGGATCCACTGCGAGAACCGCAAGGGGGTGCTCATCGCCGCGCTCTCCGAGATCGAGCGCCTCGGCCTCTCCATCATGAACACCAATGTGCTCCCCTTCACCACCTCCTCCCTCGACATCACCATCATGGCCATGGTGAGTCAGCTCGGTCAACCACCATGCATACATGATGCTTTCTTCTTCTTCAGTACACACTTAATCATTCATCATGTTCATGTTCATGTGACGCTAAGTAACTCATCTGGTGATTTTTTTTTTCCCGCAGGCTGGTGACGACTTCTGCTTGTCTGTCAAGGATATTGTCAAGAAGCTAAATCAAGCGTTCAAATCATCATTCTGATGGGTTTAGCTTCTGACAAAGCTTAATCTAGGCCAACTTTTTTCCCATTAGCCTTAAGGATTTGAGGCTACTGGTCACATTATCAGGTTCTTCCTTGCCTTGCTTCCGAAGAGAGTTGCTTGCAGTCCCCAACAGAGCCCCCAAAGATAGCCATTTCCACTGGTTTTTGCTGCATGGGTGCAGAGATTATTACCTAGTTACCTACCAGCCTATTATTTTTCTCTCCCTCCAGTTTTTTACATGGTTTGATCCTGTCACTCCATGTTTTTGGGAGGGAGAAGATTGTTAAAAAAAAAGATACCAGCCTTTTTCTAGGGCTTTGCTATATAGGCCGGGGAGTTTGACTTTTACAAACCTAATTTTCTTTCTCCCCTTTGCCAGTATGTTGCCCTTTCACCTTGTTTTTCCATGAGAGGATTGTGTTTCTCAAACACAAACACCTACCTTTGCCGTCCTCTCAATCTTGATCACACTGCTCCCAGAAAAGCTTCAATTGTGGAGAAAATGGCACCATCTTTTTTTCAGCTCTGAGGGGGACTTTGCAAGCCTTGATTTGGAAGTACTGTAGGGAGTGCCACCTTCCTTTGTTTTTTTGAGGGTCCTACAAGTTGGCCGTCACTTGATGGACCCTTTGCTTATACTAGTTTTTCACATGTGAGTTTTGTTGTCACAGGATCAAGGTGTAGTTGTTGTGCTCTCTTTGTCACTCTCATACAAACATAATAAATAAATAAATGTGCTCGTTTGTTACCTTTCATGACTTTCAGTTTTTGGTCACATGTCTTCTCAGCTTACTCATCAAGATCTGCGTTTTCTAATGGCGAGAAACTTCACACATATTGTTCATGTGACGCGATTGTAACTGTTCTTTACATATATAATATCCGCAGGAGTCGAGTTATCCTATTCATAATCTCTCCACAAACTAATAAAATATATAAATTAAATTGTACAGCCAGCATTTCTAAAATTGTCCAAAAAGAACGTTTGAGAGTAAATTTCAAGTGTACCTAAAAATGGCCGTGTGATCTAGTACTATTTTTTAAACTGATACTATACGTCCTTAATTTCTAAAAGATTGTAGCATTTATTTTTATTTTTTTTTTAGAAAGGAGAATATATTAATATCCCACACGACTAATGCATATGGCTGTTCATTATTACAAGCAACCAAAACAACTCCAAAGAATCTCAAAAGCAAAGAAAAAAAAAAAAGATTTTTTAGTCACACCAAAAAAAAAAAAAGATTGTAGCATTTTTGTATTTTTTTTGGAATTATGAATACACTGTTCTTAGCTCTTACTCCTATAACCCATCTCCTAGTTCTCTATGGCTGTATAATATGTTTGGAACTTGAAACCTGACATCTTCAGCATGACAGCATGATGTCCTAATTTCCGTGTGAACTCCCTCAGAATTGCAGCTATGAGAAAATAATGCTAATACTGATAGTGCACTCGGAGTTTCTTTTGTGTCACAGCACGATTCACATCACAACGAAGTGCCTTGACAACTAGTAAGTTCCATTAGTCAACCAAAGCCTACCTTGCTCTGGTTGGCACAATAAAGACCTGTTTGTTAGCCAAAGCATCGTCTGATCGATCTCCTCCCACTCCATGGATTTTTCTAACCCACTATTTCAACCGCGACTATTCCCATTATCGCATCAAATGGGGGAGTAATTCCCATCAAATAGGGTCTCTCTAATCCCTGCATATAAATTTTTTGTCTGCTTGTGAGATTCTAGATGCATGATTGTGAGGTGGCAAGATCCAAATCTTCTCAGGCCAATGGGTTTGAAGCGATCTGACTGATAGCTTGCCCTAGGGCCTCTTGTGCATTAGGTTATTATTGACTACTTGTAAGAGTCCCTCTCAAACTACATCACTGATTGAGACGCTGTCCCCTGTGAATTGGCTGCTCAACCAATTGCAACTAAGTCTCTAATTATATGGCCGGTGCCAGCATAGTTTTGTTGCTGAAAGGTTGGAAATTCCACTTGTGAAAACTGGAACAGTTCATATATAGTTTGCTATCAATCATGCTAGCTCTCCCAGGTCAGAGAAAGATTTTGTGGGAGGAGACTGGAGATGACAAAAGGTCGGGTACTCCAGTAAGGTGATTGCGCGTGGCGTGACCGGGCGTTGGCAACGTCGTTCGTTGAGGCGCTGGCAAAAGCAATCAGAACGCTCCAAGAACGGCGACAGGGTGTTTTCAGACGTAGAGTTGGTTGCAGGTTTAGTTTTCAGTACTAGACATGGTCAAACTTCAAGTGTCTTGTTGTAAATCTTGTGATCTGCTGCAGCAACGTATTTGGTGGAGACTGTATGTATATTCATATATGGTTACAAAGAAATCACCTAACATGATTATGACGAACAGTTTGTACAGTCATATGTCGCGTCAAGATATCAAAACATTTTAAGCTTCATAATGTGATTGAAGCTAAGTGATCTCGAACGGAAAGCATACTATTATTGTGTATAAATAGATGTGATAATGAAAAATAAAACTATGCTTTGTGAGAATGTTATGACCTCGAGTGCTTGTTGGAGTTTTTGGACCTGCAGGTCCCTTAAGAGGCTGGGTACTGTAAACTTTTGAATGGCACCGGGACTGATATCAAATTGTAACTGAATTCTAAAAACATCACTAGTTACAGATGTGCTTAGCATTGGATTGATATCAAAACTGTACACAACCATAACAAATTTGTTTCATTTCTGAACTTCGGGTTTCTTCCATGCATCCCTAATTCAAAGTTTGCGCACGTCAAGAAAATGAGAGAAGCTAGGCACAGGATATGCAAGCATGAAAATGTGGCTAATAGCAAACTCTGCTATATCTTTGTGACATCATTCCAGTAAGTGAATCAATGGTTTCAAAGAACTAAAAATATCTCGACCATTATAATCTTACATCTGGAGTCATAAACAGCGATTTTGAGATATCTGGACTGTATTACAGTACAAATCATGACACAAATCTCACAGCATGCTTAAACTGCAGGGGTTCTGCAGATACATACATCTCAATGGCATGATCTGCCATATTATTGCCAGTTCCCATACTGTTGCTGATTGCGGGAACCACCTTGCGAGTAGTTTGGTCCTCGACCTGGACCGGATGCACCATATGGGCCACCCTGTTGGTAGTTTGGCCCGCCAGCTCCATAGCCACTGCCACCACTGCCCCGGACCAGCTGCTCCACCCATTCCACCGCCAGGGTAAGGAGGTCCTCGCCCTTGCTGGGGATACGGGCCGCTGCCATAGCCACCACCCTGCCCTCCACGGTTTGGATTGTAGCCTCCCCCTTGATTCCCACCCTGAGGATACCGGCTAGGACCTCCTGGTCCTCGAGGCTTTGCATAGTGATGGCCTGGGCCAGCTGCCACAGGAGGCACATTGTGCATACCCTGGCCAGGCCTGATTTGAGGATGTGCTTGGCCAGGCTGCTGGATTGGAGGCAAACGAGAATGTGGTGGAGGATGATTAAGTTTTTGACGCTTTGCAGCTTCCTCTGCTTGCCTTTGTTGCTGACGCTTTTTCTTTGTCTGGAATTCATGTGATGCCTCATACTTGGGCAAACTGTATAAGCAAACAATAAGAAGTCAGTTGGAGAAGATAGTAAAAAGGAGCTATGTGGCAATGTAACAAGAACTGCCATTTGATTGCACCTTTTTGGATCGCATGGTAAGGGATCAGTCCAGAAATATTCCGCATCAAGTGCATCTTTTGCTGATATCCTCTGAATAATTCAAAAAAAGGTGAAAATTTGTTGACACGTGAAAAGCAGATCTAAATGAGAAGTGTAGACAACAAATAGCAGCCAAAAAATACAAGGAGTAATCATTTAAATGGATAAACAAATAAAACTTCTGTAAAATTCACAAATAGCATACCTGCGATGGATCTAAGGTCAACATCTTCTCTAACAGTTCCAGTGCATGCCGATCAAAACTACAATTATATAGAAGAATGAGCAACAATCAGGTGACTTAAAACCCACATTGGTGATATATGTCATGTATCACTCACTGTTTAAAGAACTCTTTAACTCGTCTCTTTATTTGCCGGGGAGGCTTGAAGTTGTTGTACCATGGCATTTTTGTGACACCAGGCCAGATATTGTCATCAGGGGTACCACAAAGTTCAAAGATCTTAGTCAGCTGCTCTGGCTGCAGGAATAGCAAAACACCAGAAGGAGATGTGATTGTAGGTTGTTAACTAGAATCAAGGCCATGATGGAAAACTATGTCATAAGAAAACTAAAGATCTGAAGCATAATATATACTGATCAGCCTGATCAAGGATTTGGCTGATCATTGCATGAATGAAACAGGATATATAATAGCTGGCAGTTTATTTAACCAAGACGTAACACAAAGGGGCTCAAGTAAACTTATGTACTCGCAGATTTGGTAAATGGAAATACTGAAAAAAACAGAATAAAACATGAAGGCCTGGAAAAAAAAAGTTCACCTCATTCTTTCCAGGCAATATTGGCTTCCCATTGAGAAGTTCTGCAAAAATACAGCCCACTGACCACATGTCAACGGCTGGACCATACTTTGTGCTTCCAAGTAGTAACTCTGGAGGTCTGCAGCCACAATCCAGGAAGACAATAAGAAGCTTGCGATAACAACTGTGAATACGATAACAAAACCTGTGAAAATAGACAATACCTATACCACAAAGTGATCACACGGTTAGTAAGGTTTCCATTGTGATCACTCGAGAATGATCTTGCAAGGCCAAAATCAGCCAGCTTCAGGTTACCCTCATTGTCTATCAAGAGGTTTGATCCTACAAACAAAGTATTGAATACAATATGTTAGCTTAATGAGACACAAATAACAGAAATAAGAAAAAACCAACAGAGATGTGCGTAGCTAAGACCTTTGATATCTCGATGCAGAACTTGGTTGACATGACAATAGTGCAGGCCTGTAAGCAGCTGCCTCATGTAACACTGGAACAAGGCATTTCATTAGGGATAAAGCCATGACACATCCAAAGCAAAGCACTGCCAGCTACTTGGATAGGTCGTTATACCTTAATCTGTGGCACAGTGAACCGCATTCCTGGCCGATCAGCAAGCCCGGTGAGGTCATGGTCCATATACTCGAAAACCATGTAAATGCTCCCCTTGTACTTGTTACCATCAACTAATTCAAAAACACAACAATTCGTGCCAACCATTATTACTGCTCTAACTTAACCAAAAAAAAAAAAGCAGTGGAACTTAATCACATGAATAGAGCTCTCCATACTTGGCTTCCCTTGCTCGTCTCGCTCTGGGCCTGAAACAATCCCCCCAATCCAATCATCAGCTCAAAGGACAAAATTCTAGTAGGCATACTACACACATCTAGTTCATTTTACTTGTGTTTGTAATTACCTGGGGAGGTGACGATCTCCTTGAGCTTGATAACGTTCTGGTGGTGAAGCTTCTTCAGGATCTTAATCTCGCGTATGGCGGTGATGGGGAACTGCGGCGACACAACCAACCAGGTCAGAGCCAGCCGAAAACAAAGCCGCAAGAGGAAGTAGTGGGGAGAGCAGAAGAGACTCACCCCTTCGCGCTCGTTGTCCATGCGGATCTTCTTGAGCGCGACGATCTCGTTGGTGCCCGTCTCCTTCGCCATGTACACTTGCCTGCCGGCGGCGGCCGCGGAAAAAAGCGAATCGAAGGAATTAGGCGAGTAGACGGGTAGAGTAATCAACAGATCGATTTAGGGCGGATGGGATGGGAGACGCGGGGTTACCCGTAGGTGCCCTCGCCGATCTGCTCCAGCTTCTCGAAGCAGTCGACGCTCCGGGAGCCCCATGACGGGGCCTCGTCGAGGTTGAGCTGCCCAGGGCCCGCCACCGCCATAGCCGCCGGAACCAGAGGGAGGCGACGCGACAACCCTTCTTTTCTCCTTTCGAATCGGGTCAGGTCGGGTTGGGTTGGGCTCTCGACTGGTGTGTGGTGCGCGGCGGCTGGGTGGGCGGGTTTGGTTCGCGTGGGCCGCGGCGGGTGCGGGGTGGGCTGCGGCGGAGGCGCGCCGGGTAGTGGCGAAGTATCGAGGCGAATGGACTTTGAGCAAATATCGAGGGGAATAGATGAATCTCTCGAAGCTTGACATTGAAAAGAATAAAGTGAAATCCATTAAAGGTCCCTGAACTTGTCTGGAGGGTCATCCAGGTCCATCTATTTAGGAAACTAGATAAATAGATCCTCGAACTTGTCTAATTGTGTCATCCGCGCCCAAGATCGGGTTTGACCAAATGGTTTTGCTACAGTGACCTTGTGTTTGCTACTGATAACAACAGACTTTTGTCTTTTTTTTTTTTTTTCTATTTCGGTTGAATCTTTGAAAAATCATGGTAAATTATAGAAAAAAATAATAAAATGAAAAATCTAACTTTTTGGACTCCACATAAGTAGATCTACAAGTGAACATATAATATGATATGCTTTAGTACAAAGTTTTTGCTACGAAGCTTTTATCTTTTTTTTTTTTATTTATTTATCGAATCTTTGAAAATTCATAGTAAATCACGTAAAATTATAAAATAGAAAATCTAATTTTGTTAGACTCTACATGAGTAGATTTACACATTGCACATATAATGGGGCATGTTTTAGTCTAATAAAATCATATTATATGTGCTTTTCTATAATTAAATTAATTACAAGAAAAGCACATATAATATGATTTTATTAGACTAAAACATGCCGATTATATATGATCACTTGTAGATCTACTCATGTGGAGTCCAAAAAGTTAGATTTTTCATTTTATTATTTTTCTATAATTTACTACGATTTTTCAAAGATTCAACCGAAATAGAAAAAAAAAAAAACACAAAGTTGCCGTGGACGGTAGCAAACCCGTGGTCACAGAAGCAAAACCGCTCGGTCAAACCCGATTTTGGACCTGGATGACACAATTAGACAAGTTCAAGGACCATTTACCTAGTTTACTAAATACATGGACCTGGATGACCCCTCCGCACAAGTTCGGTACCTCCCAAAGGATTTCACTCAAAAGAATATTGTTGGGACACGGCCCTAGGATGCCAGCGGAGGTGTTCGGCTTTAGCGGAGAAGCGCAGACGGAGGCCTTCGCCAACCGGATAAACTCGTTTAGATCTTGTGTCTGTCTTTCAGGAGCAAGCGTCGGGCCGTGGTACCGCCGCTCCGAGCAAAGCGGAGAGATCTCTCCTCCGGTGCGCCATAGGAGTGGAGGTGGCGGCCTCCGCCAAAGACCGCGGACCAGCGCCGGCGTGGCGGAGATGCCCCGCCCCTTGTCCTCCCGCTACTACCTCGGGAGCGCCGACGGAGGTCCTCGACGGTTGGGCCGGAGGAGAAGCTTTTCCCCAAATGGGCCTCGGCCGAGGCGGTTCGAACCGGAGAAGTACGAGGCCCCCTGGGGCAAGAAGTCAATTGGTGGAAGATGCTAGAAATATCGGAGGACAAAGTTGTAATCTTGTATTCCTGCATGATGTAAACTATAAATAGAGGGGTTAACCTCCCCTTTTAGATGGTTGGTGAACACCACTTATGGACATTTATTATTGAGTGTTTTTGCATTCCATAGTCCAGTTCTTGCAATCCTCCCCTCAGAGCCCCGCCTGGGCGGAGACTACTCCCGTGTTAGGAACCACAGTTTCAACAAATATATATATATATAACTTTCAGTTATATTCCAAAAAAGGGAAGAAGTCTTGGGTATTTGATGAAAATCTTCAACAATTTTGTCTCAGAAACAAAAATTTACATGCTCATCCTTAAGTAATAAGAGTTCGAAAAAGCCTAAAAGGATAGGAATAGTTATGTTGGCATTGAAGGACTTTAAATCAAAGCCTTTACTTTTAAACCATTTTCATTATTCCTATCCTGGAGTTTTTGGTAAGACAGAGAAGAGGTCTAATCAAGTGGCATCAGAAATAGTAGATGTGGTGGCTGAAATTAAAGGTTGTCGAGACATTCTTTATCCGTTTTTGCATCTCCAAGGGGCAAAATAATTGGAGATATTATTCTTCGTGCTCGTGGGTTAAATTTGGATTGTTCTTCTAGTAGTACAAGCGGATCTCTTATACCTATTGAAGCAGAGTTTCTTTTTGACATTGAAATAAAAAGTGAAATTCGTTTTATTCTTGTAGTTGAGAAAGAGACATTATTCTTTCAACTCAATATAATTGGCTTCTACAAGAAATATCAATGTATTATTATTACTGGAAGAGGAATGCCAGATATAGCTACTAGAGTTGTGTTACGCAAACTAAATGACCAACTCCATGTTCCGCGTTGGGCGTTGGCGAAGGGCTGACGCTGGGGAAAAGCAATAAGAAATTCAGAACGCTCGAATAACAACGACAGGGTGTTTTCCTGTGAGCGACCTACTGCTGGTCATCAAGGCACAAGGAATTTTTGTTCATGGTTGTTAGGACAGGATGTAGCTCTCGTGTCCCGTCTTCGCCGATCTCTCGTATTTGTTTTGAACTCTCATCTTCTTTATACGATTAGAGTGGTAAATGGTACTTTTAATTTAGTCTAGCAAATTTAAGGATCGACCGATTAGGATGGGACCGTAAAACTATGTAATTTTGAACTAAAATGAAAAAGGGCAAGTGAGATTGTGAAATAAAAAAAGACGGATCCATTAGGACAACCGCAATGTGCTTGTGGCATTAGCAACAAGGATGGGACCCACCTGAGTTGGGCAACAGCTAAAAAATTTAGGTCACAATGGCTAGTGTCGCTTTGAGGAATAAGGTGGGTCCAGCTTTAGGAAGAAAGTAAATGTGACAGGAGCAAAGAGAGGTGTAAACAGTGGTAAATAGGAGAATAACATATTTTATTTCTTATGGCCGCACCATAGTGTTGAGGTCGTTTCATGCCTGGCATTAGTTATGGTTGTTTGTCCACAATGTTTATGGTCCATTTCCTCAGAGCAACATTTATTGCCTAAGGTCACCTTTTCATGCACATTGTGGTTGCCCTTACCATCCCTAAATACGATGATACAAAATGTAGTAGCCTTGCTCGCAAAATGTAATGGCCATGATGTAATTGTTGCATTGTGTTTCTGTAATAAAAACCAACCAGATAGCAGAGTTGTACCTTGGCCATTAACTATCTTTTCTAGTAGATACATGTTTAGGAGTACGAAATGTCGAGGGTAATATGTTAAGATAACAGGGCTTGAAATAGCTAGAATCTCCAACGAATCCACAATCCAGGCAGGTAAGATTTTTCTTATCTCATCTAGAATAGATTCTAGAATGCATATCTAGAATCCAAATTTCTAGAATCTTTCAGGTGACTTCTGCGGCCTAATTTCAGTAACCACAGATATGGGGAGAATGTTGTTCAGCCCCCCAAACTGTCCTGTCATAATAAAGCATGATGTGGTAAAGTTGATAGAGATATCGTGGAAACAAATGTACCTTTGGAATGCGACAAGTAATTGTACATAATAAATAATGTGGTCTGCGTATTCATCACTCATAAGAGCACTCACAATGCAGACTCTACCATGGTTTCTATCCTTATTTATTACCCCTCTATTTATTGATTTTTGCTGATGTGGCGTTGTATTTATTGAAGAGAGAGAGAGGAAAAAACACAAGAAACCAAGTCTAACTAAGAAACCAGGTCTTCACATAAACCAAGACAATTTGTGAGAGTGACAAGTGGGTCATATGACATCATGATAGAAAAATTATATCATGGGAGATAGTTTCTTTTACAATGCCCAAAGACTATAAAACCACGATAGTTTCTACCACTGTGAGTGCCCTAACAAGTCTTCTTTAGACACGAAAAGGAATTAGCTATGGCTAGTAGTTACGCATACAGATTCCAAATATAGGTTTTATATATAGCTGATCTCTACTTTGCTAGTAGATGGCCATTTTGGTTAACATTTTCCACCAAATGCATCTAGTGATTAATTGTACTTAGTTGAAAAATCAGTTTGAACTCAACACTAAAGAGAGTTGGCATTGTGACCAACCACCCTGTAACTCTATAAACGTTATCCCACAAACAAGCAGTTATGACAATACAATCTAGTACATGTTAGTGCAATCTACAGAGACAAAGCCATCCATCGCAAAAAACCTGCAACCAACATGATAGGTGCAATGGTACTTGTCCAACAGCGCTATCCTTCACTCATCATCTTCTAAAGCATGTTCATCTTCATCTGGTAGCTCTATATCTTCATCACCAAGTGTGTTTCCTGGCTGAGAGCTTGACTCATTTCTACCAAACCCTGTAGACCGAAAGTTGGGAAACCTATAAATTATATATATAAAAAAAAATCTAGAAAGCACAGGTGACTAGAAAACTGGGGCGCGCGTTGCGCCCATGTTTGATCTGCCTGTGTTGATTTTTATGGTGGTTATATAGTTTTATGATTTACTAATGACGAAAATGATACTCACTGAAAATTAGGAAAAAGGATTTGAATATGTAGGATTTTATCTTTTTTTAGGATTTATGGGATTCAGAGTTAAGATGGATGAGATATATGTTTTCTTAGTTTATCGGCAAAAACACGAGTGAGAGCATTTTGAGAAATTATTTTTTGTTTTTTTGATGATGAAGAAGGGTACCACTAAAAAAATTTGGATAAGATTTGAACATGTAGGGTTTTATTTTTTGAAGTTTTTTTGGTTGAAGAATTATGGGATTTAGAGTTAGGTTGAATGAAATATGAACTTCCTAAGTTTATGGATAGAACACGAATGAGATAAAATTAAAAAATTCTTCTTTTTTTGGATGATGAAAAAGGGGTGGAAAATTAGGAAAAAAGGATTTGAATACGTGGGGTTTTATTTTAGAAGATTTTGGGTGCAAGAATTATTGTGATTTGGAGTTAGGATGGATGAATTATAAACTTTTAAGTTTGTCGACAAAACGTGAATTAGCGGAATTTGAAAATTATTGTAGTTTTTTCGATGGAAAGAAGGGGTGAAATAATTTTTGAAATCATCTTATCCGTGTTTTGTTGATAAAATTAAAAAGTGTATATGTCATCCACTCTAACTCTAAATCATGTAGTTCTTTCACCAAAGGACTTTTTTAAAATTAAACCCATGTATGTGGGTATATATATATACTATGTATTTATTTTAGGTGATTGGGTACGGACGTATCCGTGTATGTGTATGTCATGCACCTAACGAATATTCCGTTTAACTACTTTAACAATGAGGATTACTATGCTGATAGCTATTACGTCATTGCTACCACGACGCTTATTATGGTTAATTATTTAACGTGAAAAATTATTTACTTATAAAAAGAAAAAGAAACACAATCATATCTAGAATTTAAGTGACCACCATTAATTAGGTTTATAGTCATGATTAATTAAGGTTTTAATTTAGATAAATTATGGTTCAGGAATTTATTTAATTTGGATGTGCAACGGATGAGATATGAATTTTAGAATCCACCGACTAAGTTACCATTTTAAACTGGTATGCAAAATTATTTATACAAATTATATATATAATTAGCATGAGTGGAAACCATATAAATAGGATCTACGATTAGTCTAGTTTATTAGAGTCTTTCTGGGAATTTCTATGATATATTATTTGTTAGACCCGTCAGCAGGCAGCCAGTGCTGACTGCACTGTCCCCGTAGTCTCATAAGCCGATCTGTGGACAGGCTGCTCTCTCCCTCTATTCCACATGAACCTAGTCCATGGAGGAAAAGGAATGGGGAGCTGCCTAGGCCGTGGGTCATGTGTGAGCACTTGGTCACGGGACCTGGTTCCCACCGTCCGTCCTCTCGTTCTCGTGCTTCGTTCCCATCAACGGAGGCAGAGCGCAGGCAGAGGAGAAAGCGTAGAGAGAGAAGGGAGAGAAAGCAGGAGGGGGAAAGAACTCGTTGGCGAAGGCTTCGGCAGTCCGGCTGCAACGTCCGCCATCGGCGGAGTACGGAACTGCGGGCGGCTCATGACTGGGCGTCGGGCCGGCCGTGCCTACGGCATCCGTGGGCCAAGACGAAGCTCAGCGCTCGTCCTCGTTCGCATCGCGTGCGCTCGTCGCGGCGCAAGCTGCTCTTCGTCGGCCCACCGCGTCCGCGCCAAGCAACATCCCCGGTAGGCGCTACCCCGACGGCCATGTCCCCTGCGGCGGGCCGCGTCCTCGGCAGCTGCGCCCCGACGACGCGGCGCAGTTGGTCACCGCCGGCGCGCTGCGTCCGCCCGCGCTTGCCGGGTGCCGCGTCCTTCCCGGTTGGTTGCGACTTGCCGCCGCGCTGGCCTCGTCCCGCCCCGCTCACGCCGTCGGCGCCACTGCGGGAGGCCGTCCCGCCCGCTCGGCCCTTCGCCTCCCTCTCCGGCGGACGAGCTAGCCCGCGTGGCCTCGCCCCCGTGGTGGAGGTGCCCGCAGCAGAGAGCTCCCGGCGAAGGAGCTCGCGCGGACGACGCAGCTCTCCCTGCTCCGCCTCGCTCGTCCGCTCTCCCCTCTCTCTTTCTATCTGACGGAGCACCGACAGGTGGTCGGCGTCGGCGATCCATGGGGCCCCTCTCCGGCCGCGCGCCTCCGTAGCTCCTCCAGGCGCGGCAGCGAGCTTGTGGAGCCGCGTCTACTGCACCACTCCACGCGCGGCGGCCTGGCGGAGTAGCGTCTTCCCCACGCTGGGCCCGTGCAGCCAGCGCCGGCGGTGAGCGGCCACCCAGCGGCGACGGCGACGAGGTGACGCGGTCGACTCGGGCGAAGGAGGAAGGTGGAAGCAAGAGCTAGGTTATATTTGTGCAAAGTTTGAGGCTTTTTTGAAAAACTTCATGAGAGAGGAGGATGGACGGTGGATTATATTTTCTAGAGTTCGAGGGTTTGTTTGCAAAAAGACCTGTGGATGCCCGATCTAGGCCGTCCGTCCGGCCGATCGGGACGGCCGATTAAAGCAGGCGACGTGGCACGCTGTGGTGCCCGAGCTTGGACTATAGATTCGA